>CM033469.1:1559113-1790205 GCA_019447015.1 Hymenochirus boettgeri
AAGTCCAGTTGATCTAATTGAATACAACAGATACCATGACCTGGATGAATGAGAACCTCACAAGCATATTTATAATCATTTTGGGGAGAAAACCCTCAAACTTGTACGGCAATATGAAAAGACAGCAAGGAAATTGGC
Source organism: Hymenochirus boettgeri (assembly GCA_019447015.1). Classification (NCBI taxonomy): domain Eukaryota; kingdom Metazoa; phylum Chordata; class Amphibia; order Anura; family Pipidae; genus Hymenochirus; species Hymenochirus boettgeri. The sequence continues at coordinate 1,559,252 of CM033469.1, forward strand.
AGACTCAGAAACCACCTGCGATTTAACCTCCGATGCAGACAACAAAGGCTAGTACCATGCAGTATACGTCTGGATTCCACGGTTAAAGGCATCAGAGCCAAACAGATACTGCAAAAGGCTCAAAACACGCTCTTAAGTGAACGGGTACGACAGACACATTTACAGTCGATGCTTTAATGCACAATTAGTCAACTAGAACAGAACCTGGCCTCACAGCTACCTGTGTCCATCTGGGAAAGGTGATGGAGTTCACCAAACAAGCACAGCTTTCTCAGCACTATAAGGGCAAACAAAGGCAACAGAACAAGTTCTCTATTCTCTGTATACATCACTAATATATCTGTATACATCACTAACATATATCTGTTTACATCACTAACATATATCTGTATACATCACTAATATATCTGTATACATCACTAATATATCTGTATACATCACTAATATATGGACTAAAGAGAATTAGTGGTCCACAGGGGAGAAGAGAGAGGCGAAGGACGGGAGACAGGATCCCATTGGTGATGGAATATGGGATAGGGAGCGAGCGGATTGGGCGAGTGATCACAAAAATTAGCATATTGTTAAGGGAGTTTATCCAGAGTTCCCTGAATTCATGGAACCACCAGTGGTTTCCTATAGGAAGGGGCGTTCCTTGGGAAGCCAGTTGGTGGGAAGTACATTTTAAAGTAAGAGAAAATGCAGAGACACGTTCCTTGGTCCCAAAAGACTAGGGATGTTCAGTTGCCTTAAATGTGCCCAGTGCAGCTTTGTAGAAAAAGGATCAGTCTTCCGTCATCCTACTACTTTACAGGATTTCAGTTGAGGGGACATTTCACATGTGAGACAAAGTTTGCAATATATGTGTTATGGTGTCCCTGCAGCCTCCTCTATCTGGGAGAGACTACACAGAGTGTGAATTCTCAAATTTCTCAGCACCGATCGAGTACCAGTTGAAGTATATTAAGCTGCCAGTACCCAAACATATATGGAGGCTGGCCATAAGGATACTGATCTAAAGTATATGGTGTGGAAATGGTGGTGCTCCACATACAGGAGGAGAGAGGGAACTGAGGTTAAAACAAAGAGAGGTGTGGTGGGTGAAAAGGTTGAATACCCTCACACCACATGGGCTTAATAGGGATTTTGACCTCTATTTGTTTTTATAAAAGGTCGCCTTCTTCTATTGATGTGGTTTGTTCCCATTGACTCTTTAGGAGTCTGTGAATTTTCCACTTTATATATATGCCCCTTAAAGGGACGTGCCTATTATTATCCATGATATGGGTAAAAGTTACCATGAAGTTGGTTATTGTATAGGTAAAGGGTTAATTTGATTGACTGAGTAAGATGGTATTGTGTTGTCATTTCCTGCTGCTGTGTTTATATATATAATATATATATATATATATATATTTTGTGCTTAAGTCAGGCACTCACTTTACTAATTGTACTGCCTCGGTGCTACTGTGAAGCGATAAATTATATAATTGGTAGATCCAGTGCACCACAACAGGTCTTTTCTTTTAACACATTTTATTCACAACATATTTTGTGCATACAGCGACGTTTATATATATTATTATATATATATATAAATATATAATTATATATATTATTATAGTTAGTATACGACCTGATAGCACTCCACTACGAATGATCCAGAGCCCGGGTGACTAATCTTCAAATAAAGTATACTCCCAAAAAAGGCACTCAACGGGTCTTATTCACAAAACAGTACATCCTTTATTGAATCAACAGTCTACGCATTTAAACCCGACCAGGGTCGTCGTCAGGACTGTCCTGACGACGACCCTGGTCGGGTTGAAACGCGTAGACTGGTGATTCAATAAAGGATGTACTGTTTTGTGAAATAAGACCCGTTGAGTCTTGGAGGATATATATATAGCAAAAGTGTGCCCATTGTTGCACAATGGAAATTATGGGTGTATGTTTTGCTTTCCCTCTCCCGCTGACCCTCTCTTTCTCCGACTCTCCCCAGGACTTTGCGCATTACTTTCAGCATAAAGTCCATCCATGTGCAGATCTGGTCCTAGGGATGAAACTCAGATTATGTTGCCCTCTCCTCCCACGGATCTTTTGCTCCTGTGACCCATTCAGAAGGCTCTCGCCTGCTTCTATCATGTCCGTCATGACCTGTCCTCTTGATCCCATGCCCTCGCATTACTGAAGCACTGTAATCATGCTTACCCCTATACTCGCCTACATATTCAACTCCTTCCTACATCTGGAATTTTCCCTTACATCTTTAAGCATGCCCATGTTAAGCCCATACTTAAAAAGCCCTTGCTGGACACCTCTTGTTTAGCCAATACCACCCGGTCTCTCTCTTACCGATAGCCTCAAAACTGCTAGAATGGCTAGTCTTCTCCGTATCGCTAAACCTCATGCTCAAACCTATTGGATCCTTTGCAATCTGGATTCTGTCCGTGCGATTCCACCGAGACGGGCCTGTGTAAGGTTGTAAATGATCTGCAGGTTGCAAAGGCCAATGGTCACTTTCTATTCTTACCTCTCCTCTGCTTTCGACACAGTCAATCATTCCCTCCTAATGCAGATACTTCACTCTTTGGGCATTCGGAATGAAGTGGCATCTGGTTTCTATCGATCTCTCTGACAAAACTTACTCTGTATCTTATGCTAGCAATACCTCTTCTCCAGTTCCTTGGTGTGGGGGTCCCGCAGGGGTCTGTTCTTGGACCCTTATTGTTCTCCCTCTACACTATTTCCTTGGGAGATGTTATTCCCTCTTTTGGCTTCAAATATCATTATATGCAGATGATACACAAATCTACATGTCCACCCCTACGCTTACTCTGACATCCAATCACGTGTCTCTGATGCCTCCTTGCCATCTCCTCTGGATGTCTCAACGCTACCTCAAATGAAATCTTTCTAAAACTGAACTGATCGTTTTTCCACCTAAACCTGTTCCTGTTTCATCTTTCTCCATCTCTGTTGACAATACCCCTATTTCCCTTATCCAATCGGCACGCTGCCTAGGGGTAATTTGACTCCTCTCTCTCCTTTTCAAACCACTTAACTTTGTTGCGAAAACCTGCTGCTTCCCTTCACAATATAGCCAAAATCCGCAGGTTACTTTCTCTTCCGACCACCGCTATGCTTATGCATGCTCTCATCCTGTCGCGCCTGGATATTGCAACCTACTACTTTCTGGTCTTCGCTTCCACCTCTCTCCTTCCGTCTATACTTAATCTGCACACTTATTGTTTCGCTCTCTAATAAACCGGATCCCAAATCTCCTCTGTACCGGACACAAACTGGCTCCCCGTAAACAGCGCATTGTATACAAAATCCTTCTCCTAACATTTAAATCCCTTCACTCTGCTGCTCCTCCTTATATTTCCTCTCTAGTTTCCCATATGTTCCTGTCTGTACCCTCCGCTCACACAGAACCATCTCCTGTACAGAACCCCCACTCCTCTCGCCTTTCTTCTTGTAGCTCCCATTCTGGAATTCTATTCCCCTTCTCTACGTCAAGAAACCTCATTAGCAGGTTTAAATCTGGCCTTACATCCACCTTCTGGTAACCAGCACAGTATTTGATTGCTTTATTTGCACTGCATACGGCTCACTCCGGCACTATACCCCTTCCATGTATATGGATGTTACCCACCTAACTAGATTGTAAGCTCTACGGGGCAGGGACCTCATTAAGTCTTGTGGCAAAGCCCTAGCACTTCTATTTATAGAAGTTATATATTTATGTACTGAACTATCTATGTATTTATTGAATTTAATACTGTACAGTGCTGTGTCCCCAAGTGGCGCTATATAAATAAACATATATACATAAATATAGTAGATATAGAATCTTTTCACAGGTATATTTTAAACAGTCACCAGCTTCCAGAGGATAATCCTGCAGGTAGACCCAGGTAATACTGCCACACTGTGTGGTTGAAACTAAACATGCTAGGTTAATACTTATTAGTATTCACTACGGTAAGTGCTGATGGTACTCATATATTATAACAGAAGGTACCTCACAGCATCATGTTATATAATAGCACTGCCCTAATATAAGGTATAAACAAACATTTCTCATTCCCTGTTTACCTAAAGAAATGGATTTATCCTTTATATACCGTATATACTAGAGTAAAACGTCCCGAGTAAACCGAGGTACCTAGTTTTAGATAAAAAAGGAGGAAACCACACTGACTCGAGTATAAACCGAGGGGGTAGTATTTGCCACTAAAGATGTTTGAAAACTACAACTCCCACCAATAAAGCATGCTGGGAGTTGTAGTTTTCAAACATCGTAAGTGGCAAATACTTGCAATAGGGGTAAATCCTCCATATTTGTGCATACAGTATGCACAAATAAAGAAGGTTTACTCCTATTTGTATGTATTTGCCCTGTGTGGCCTGTGCAAGTAACGGTAAATGTTTCTCCTACCTTGTCGGCGGCCGCGCACTCGCATCCTCGCTCCACAGCCTCTGCACATCCGGATGATGTCACTACCTGGCGCCTCTCACTTTGCAGCGCCGGGTAGTGACATCATCCGGATGTGCAGAGGCTGTGGAGCGAGGATGCAGATCGCGCGGCCGCCGGACAAGGAAGGGGAAACATTGACTCGAGTATAAACCGAGGTAAGATTTTCAGGCTTTTTTTAAAGCCTGAAAACCTCGGTTTATACTCGAGTATATACGGTACTCTTTTATACAGATCAAATAGAAAAAAATGCTTCAGAGCAATTTTTAATATCGGATAACTGCTTTTTATATCAGTATTACAATAAATCCTTGGTATACCTGCCTGGCTTTACCACTAAGCAAAAGGCTAAGGATTTGCAAGTGAGCACTTTCATCCAACCATGAATAGCGGCTGCCAATTCAAATTGTTCTAGCCGATCAGTCCACTCCCTAGTTACCCCATCAAATGGATCAGGTTTAAAAATAGGTTTGGCAATCGGGCCTGGTAGAGCTACTGAGTCTAATTGGGGCATTTCATCTGCAGGTACAAGAGGACAGGATGATTTAAATCAATACTTTCAGTAGCAGCCTACTTATCTTAATACAGAGAACAAATATACAAAGAAAACAGTGATAATAAATGGGATTACCAGCACCACTGCCACCAATTTGTACCAGATTACTGCTTTATGGAAGGATTATGGGTAGCATGGCACACAGTGGGTTACTCTGGTGGTCTGGCACAAAGTGCATATAAACAGGTTCCCCATGTAACATATGCAGTATTCAGGGGTGTCCCTGTCTATGGGAATATTGACCAGGCCTGTATATTGTGTGTCCTTGTAAGTTGGTATACACATATCTGTTATCTTAGAGTTTATATCCAATAAGGTAAATTGTCTGTCCAATAATCTGTCCTCCCAACAGGTGGTAAAAGGATCTTATACACAGGATCTTGTGTTGCATTCAATATCTCTCCAAAGCACACACCACAATCTACTTTTACTTTCTCTCCTCCTAGCCATAGAAAGCAGGAATGCCTTGTCTTTTATCATTCACTGACACCACCTGCAGGCTGGAGGTGGTATATAAGGAGCTGTGGTGTATATGTCCATTACAATACATATCACATCCTGTGTAGCAGACAAACTTTTTTTTGGATTATACTTCCTTTCACATGGAGCAGACACAGGGGTGTGGTTTAACCTCCCATTTTGACCAAACCATGTTCAAATAGGGATCTCAGCTCTGTAAGTAAGCTTATGTATTTTGTATATTTTGTGTTGTACCTAATATAAATCAGTGCTATACTTTTAAATGTTTATTTTGGCCTTTCCCTATAATTCAAATGTACTGCATACCTTTCCGTTTTTTCTATGTGATGGCAGGACCGGTCTAATGTTGTGGGATCATTCTAATGTATGGCTTGGTATTGTATAGGTTTCAGGGTAGACCTGAAGATGTAAGTCAACTGCTGGAAGAGAATCTATGGGTACAATGGCCATAGCCCTGCAAACCTACTTCAAACTGAGCAATACAACAAACAATACAACAATAGAAAGTGAACCCCCAGAATACTACAGTTATTTTAGTTGTACAACCAAAACTGTCTAACATAAAAATTATTTAAAGGGTAATTAAAACCAAAAGTAAAAATCATCAAATTAACTGTATTGACGTTTTCACTTAATTTCTGAACAAAAGAAAGGAAGAAAGAATAAAAGAAAGCAATTACATCTCATGGACCTACTTATTCAACTTTTACACACATTTTAACACACCTAAAACAAATCATCCCACAGACTTAAAGGGTCACTATACTCACTGAAACAACTTTACATTTTATATCTGTTGTATTCAATTAGATCAACTGGACTTGAAATGTAGTTCTTGAAGACGTTTCGCTAGTCATCCGACTGGCTTTCTCAATTCAGAATGACTTGTACAAGAATCTGTGGCAATTATGTACCCTGGAAAATCCCAATTAGCATATCACAGCCAGGTGTTAAGGGCGTGATTGGATAGTGGCTAGAGGTGTTATAGGAACGCCCAGAGTAAGGTGTTAAAACAGCATTGTACATGGCAGACAGTTGGTGTCGAACCCCCACACCTTATTAGGCTTGGTTTCTTTATTTTCACTAAATGGCCTCTTAACACCTCTCTTGAACCAGTCACGTTCCTTCGCCAGTATGTTAACATTACAATCTCAAAGGTATGTCCTTATCCTTAAGATGCAGATACACGGCTGAGTCCTGACCCGAGGAATTGGCTCTTCTGTGCTGGGCCATACGTTGATGCCGTTGCTGTTTGGTCTCCCCCACATAAAATCAGAGCATTCTTCACTGCACTGCACTGCATATATGATGTCGCTTTTCTTGTGTTTTGGTATTGGGTCTTTCGGATGTACCAATTGCGCCTCAGTGTGTTGTTCGGTTTAAAGCAGACAGGGATACGATGTTTTTGAAAATTCTTCTTAATTTCTCGAGACCCCTACATATGGGATGACCTGTTCTTTCTCCTGTCTTGCTTTTCCCCTTCACTGTTGGTATTCGGGTTCTTTTCTTTCCTTCTACTTCTTTTGACAAAGGCCAGTCTGGATATCCCCAAGTTTTAAGGGCTCCTCGTGATGTTTCATTTCTTTAGCCTTCGCCTCTGTGCTAGTGGGGATGTTCTCGGCTCTGTGTTGCAGGGTTCTGATGACCCCCAGCTTGTGATCTAAAGGGTGGTGGGAGTCAAACATCAATACTGATCTGTGTGTGTTGGTTTTCTGTAAAACTCTACTTCCAGTTTACCATTTTCCTTAACTTCTACCAAGCAGTCCAAGAAAGCCAGTTTGTTGTTTGTTACCTCTTCCCTTGTGAATTTAATGTTTTGGTCTACCGCATTAATGTGTTCTGTGAAAGCTTGTCTTCCTTCTGGTGGATTTTAACCCAAGTGTCATCAACATATCTGAACCAGGGCTGGGGTGTATGCCCTTAAAGGTATTAAGCGCCTGTGTTTCTACCTCCATGTAAAGGTTGGCCACAATAGTTAAAAATGGAGATCCCGTAGCACATCCATGTTTTTGCTATAGAACTTATCCCTGTATTTGAAATAGGTGGGTATTCAGGCACAAGTCAACAAGGAACACACCTGTTCTGGGTTGAGATCAGTTCTGCTGGTAAGAGTGCTGTCTTGGCCCAGCCGTTTTCTCACCATGTCAACAGCCCTTTGGTGGGTATACAAGTGAAGAGAGATGTCACATCATAGGACACAATAGTTTCTTCTACACCGAGTACTATCTTCAATCTGTTGGTGAAATCCTGAGAGTTCTGGATGTGATGCTTAGAACTTCCCACCAAAGGTCCTAAGATGTTAGCTAGATATTTGCCACCCTTGTATGTTACAGAGTTGATGCTGCTGACTATAGGTCTTAGTGGGGCCCCTTCTTATGTATCTTTGGGAGTCCAACTGTTGCCATGTACAATGCTGTTTTAACACCTTACTCTGGGCGTTCTAAACACCTCTTAGCACTATCTAATCACACCCTTAACACCTGGCTGTGATATGCTAATTGGGATTTTCCAGGGTACATAAGTTGCCACAGTTCTGGTACAATGCTTGTGAAGGTTCTCATTCATCCAGGTCATGGTATATCTGTTATATTCAATTAGATCAACTGGACTTGAAGTTTAGTTCTTTTCAAGTCCAGTTGATCTAATTGAATACAACAGATATACCATGACCTGGATGAATGAGAACCTTCACAAGCATATTTCTAATCATTTTGGGGAGAAAACCCTCAAACTTGTACGGCAATATGAAAAGACAGCAAGGAAATTGGCAGACTACAGAAACCACCTGCGATTTAACCTCCGATGCAGACAACAAAGGCTAGTACCATGCAGTATACGTCTGGATTCCACGGTTAAAGGCATCAGATCCAAACAGATACTGCAAAAGGCTCAAACACAGCTCCTAAGTGAACGGGTACGGCAGACACATTTTACAGTCGATGCTTTAATGCACAACATTAGTCAACTAGAACAGAACCTGGCCTCACAGCTACCTGTGTCCATCTGGGAAAGAGTGATGGAGTTCACCAAACAAGCACAGCTTTCTCAGAACTGTAAGGGCAAACAAAGGCAACAGAACAAGTTCTCTATTCTGTCATCCCAGAACAGCCCCAAAGGAGAACAACTACCTTGGATACAAAAGGAGGGAAGTGTCACTTCATCAAACAAGGAGGAATGGGTGAGAAACTTGTCTAACAGGACCCTGACCCAGCCAGAAATGGAAGTCCTTGGTAAGGGCTTGAATTTTGCCATCACCCCTAAAGCCATCCCTGTGGTGGATATTATAGCAGCCACAGAAGCCTCTATCCACAGTAATAAGGTATCACAGAGTGAGGCAGAACAACTTCGCCTTAAGGTATCTGCAGCCTTAGCCAGTGCTAAAACTCCTTCATCTAACCTGACTACACAGGAAAGAAGAGCCTTAACATCCCTCAAGAAAGATTCCAGTATCACCATTCTACCGGCAGACAAGGGAAGATGCACAGTGGTACTCAACACCTCAGACTACCATGATAAGGTGACCATGCTCCTGGCCGATAACAACACATATGAGGCTTTTACAAGGGATCCCACCAGCCGTTACAAGAAAAGAGTCATAGACTTACTACAACAGCTTCAAAAGGATAAAGCCATTGACCGAGCAATGTATCATCGCCTCTACCCTGGTGAGGCACATCCATGCATATATGGACTCCCAAAGATACATAAGGAAGGGGCCCCACTAAGACCTATAGTCAGCAGCATCAACTCGGTAACATACAAGGTGGCAAAATATCTAGCTAACATCTTAGGACCTTTGGTGGGAAGTTCGAAGCATCACATCCAGAACTCTCAGGATTTCACCAACAAGATTGAAGATATAGTACTCGGGTGTAGAAGAAACTATGGTGTCCTATGATGTGACATCTCTTTCACTTGTATACCCACCAAGGAGGTGTTGACATGGTGAGAAAACGGCTGGGCCAAGACAGACTCTTACCAGCAGAACTGATCTCAACCCAGAACAGGGTTGTTCCTTGTTGGACTTGGCCTGAAACCACCTATTTCAAATACAGGGATAAGTTCTATAAGCAAAAACATGGATGTGCTATGGGATCTCCAGTTTCACCTATTGTGGCCAACCTTTACATGGAGGAGGTGAAACACAGGCACTAAATACCTTTAAGGGCATAGCACCCAGCCACTGGTTCAGATATGTGATGACACCTGGGTTAAAATCCACCAGAAGGAAGTACAAGCTTTCACAGAACACATTAATGCGGTGGACCAAAACATTAAATTCACAGGGAAGAGGTACAAAACAACAAACTGGCTTTTTGGACTGCTTGGTAGAAGTTAAGGAAAATGGTAAACTGGAGGAAGTGAGGTTTACAGAAAACCAACACACACAGATCAGTATTTGATGTTTGACTCCCACCACCTTTAGATCACAAGCTGGGGGTCATCAGAACCCTGCAACACAGAGCCGAGAACATCCCCACTAGCACAGAGGCGAAGGCTAAGAAATTAAACATCTCAGAGGAGCCCTTAAAAAACTTGTGGATATCCAGGATGGGGCCTTTGTCAAAAGAAGTAGAAGGAAAGAAAAGAACACGAATACCAACAGTGAAGGGGAAAAGCAAGACAGGAGGAAGAACATGGTCATCCCATATGTAGCAGGGGTCTCCGAGAAATTAAGAAGAATTTTCAAAAAAACATCGTATCCCTGTCTGCTTTAAACCGAACAACACACTGAGGCAGCAATTGGTACATCCGAAAGACCCAATACCAAAACACAAGAAAAGCGACATCATATATGCAGTGCAGTGCAGTGAAGAATGCTCTGATTTGTATGTGGGGGAGACCAAACAGCAACTGCATCAACGTATGGCCCAGCACAGAAGAGACAATTCCTCGGGTCAGGACTCAGCCGTGTATCTGCATCTTAAGGATAAAGGACATACCTTTGAAGATTGTAATGTTAACATACTGGCGAAGGAACGTGACTGGTTCAAGAGAGGTGTTAAGGAGGCCATTTATGTGAAAATAAAGAAACCAAGCCTAAATAGAGGTGGGGGGGTTCGACACCAACTGTCTGCCATGTACAATGCTGTTTTGACACCTTACTCTGGGCGTGCCTATAACACCTCTTAGCCACTATCTAATCACACCCTTAACACCTGGCTGTGATATGCTAATTGGGATTTTCCAGGGTACATAATTGCCACAGATTCTTGTACAAGTCATTCTGAATTGAGAAAGCCAGTCGGATGACTAGCGAAACGTCTTCAAGAACTACATTTCAAGTCCAGTTGATCTAATTGAATACAACAGATAGTTCTTGAAGACGTTTCGCTAGTCATCCGACTGGATCTCTCAATTCAGAATGACTTGTACAAGAATCTGTGGCAATTATGTATATAATATCTGAAATAATCATTCATCCAGGTCAGTAATTCTTATACTACTCGTCATATATCTGATATTTATTCATCAGGTCATGGAAATATTCTGTATATTCATCCATCCAGGTCATGGTATATCTCTTAATATTTCATCTCATCCAGGTCATGTATAATCTGTAATAGTTCATTCATCCAGTCCATGGTATATCTGTAATATTCATATCCATCCAGGTCCTGGTATATCTGTAATTCAATATCCATCCAGGTCATGGTAATCTGTAATATTCATTCATCCAGGTCATGGTATATCTGTAATATCCATCCTCCAGGTCATGGTATCTGTATATATCATCATCCAGGTCATGGTATATCTGTAATATTCATATCATCCAGGTCATGGTATATCCTTAATATTCATTCATCCAGGTCATGTATATCTGTAATTTCATTCTCCAGGTCATGGTATACTGTACATATTCATCCATCCAGGTCACGGTATATCTTAATATTCCACCATCCAGTCATGGTATTCTGTAATTTCATTCAATCCGGTCATGGTATCTGTAATATTCATCATCCAGGTCATGGTATATCTGTAATATTCATTCATTCCAGGTCATGGTAATCTGTATATTCATCCATCCAGAGTCATGGTATATCTGTAATATTCATTCATCCAGTCATGTATGTAATATCTGTAATAATTTCATTCTCCCAGGTCAGGTATATCTGTAATCTTCATCCATCCAGGTCATGGTATATCTGTATATTCATCCATCCAGGGTCACGTATATCTGTAATATTCATCATCCAGGTCACGTATATCTGTAATATTCATCCATCCAGGTCACGGTATCTGTAATAATCTTCTCTGTCTGTTATAGTCTTGTAACCTTCATCTCGGTCATGTATCTCTCGTACTATTCATTCCATCCAGGTCATGGTATATCGTAATATTCATCCATCCAGTTCATGGTATATCTGTAATATCATTCATCCAGGTCATGGTATATCTGTAATATTCAATCATCCAGGTCATGTATATCTGTATATTCATTCATCCCAGGTCTGGTAGTATCTTATATCATTTCATCCAGGTCATGGTATATCTGTAACTAATCATTCATCCAGGTCATGGTTATATCTGTAATTTCATTCATCCAGGTCATGGTATACTGTAATATTCATTCTCCAGTGTCATGGTATATCTGTAATATTCATTCATCCAGGTCATGTTATTCTGTATATCATCATCCAGGTCATGGTATATCTGTAATATTCATTCATCCAGGTCATGGTAATCATCTGTAATATTCTCCATCCAGGTCATGGTATTCTGTAATATATTCATCCTCCGGTCATGATATCGGTAATATTCATTCCATCCGGTCACGGTATATCTGTAATAATTCATCATCCAGGTCATGGTATATCGTTAATAATCTTCATCCAGGTCATGGTATATCTGTAATTCATTCATCCAGTCCTGATTGTCTATTCACGGTATTATATCTGTAATATTCATCCATCCAGGTCATGGTAATCTGTAATATCATCATCCAGGTCAGGGTATCTCTGTAATATCTTCATCCATTCAGGTCTGGTATATCTGTAATATTCATACCATCCAGGTCATGGTATATCTGTAATATTCATCATCCAGGTCATGGTATATCTGTAATAGTCATTCATCCCAGGTCATGGGTCATATCTGTAATATTCATCTCATCCTCGACTCATTATAGGTCTGTAAATACATTCATCCCAGTCAGGTATAACTGTAATATTCATTCATCCAGGTCACGGTATATCTTTTAATATTCATTCATACAGGTCATGGCATATCTGTAATATTCATTCAATTCACGTCCATGTTATATCTGTCATATCCCTCCATCCAGGTCATGGTATATCTGTAATATTCATTCATCCAGGTCTCATGGTATATCTGTATATTCTTTATCCAGGTCATGGTATTCTGTAATATTCATCCTATCCAGGTCCAGGAGATCTTGTATATTCCATCATCCAGGGTCCACGGTATATCTGTAATATTCATTCATCCAGGTCATGGTAGTCTGTAATATTCATTCATCCAGGTCATGGTAATATCATTATCTCAGTAATATTATTCATCCAGGTCATGTGTATATCTGTAATATTCATCCATCCAGGTCAGGTATATCTGTAATTCTTCATCCAGTCATGTATACTGTAATTTCATTCATCCAGGTCATGGTATAATCTGTAATATTCTCCATCCAGTCATGGTATATCTATTGCATCATCCAGGTCATTATATCTGTAATATCATTCATCCGGTCATCGGTCATAGTCTGTATATATCATCCATCCAGGTCATGGTATATCTGTATAAATTTCAATTTCTCAGTTCTGGTATATCTGTACTAGTCTTCATCCAGGTCAATGGTATATCTGTAATATCATTCATCCAGGTCATGGTTATCTGTAATATTCATCCATCCAGGTCATGGTAATATCTGTAATGTCCATTCCATCCAGGTCATGGTATATCTGTAATATTTTCTCATCCAGGTCATGGTATAACTGATTCATCCGGTTGTATATCTGTATAGTCATTCATCCAGTCAATGGTATATCTGTAATATTCATTCCATCCATTGCCATGGTATATCTGTAATTTCATCATTCATCGGTCAATTCATTACTATTCATCCACCAGGTCATGGTATATCATCGTAATATTCATTCATCCAGGTCATGGTAAATAATCTGTAATATTCATTCATCCAGGTCATGTATATTGTAATCATTCTTCATCCAGGTCACGGTAATATCTGTAATTTCCATCCATCCAGGTCAGGTATTCTGTAATATTCATTCATCCAGGTCATGTCTGTAAATTCATTCATCCAGGTCATGGTATATCTGTAATATTCATTCATCCAGGTCATGGTATATCTGTAAATTCTCATCCATCCAGTCTGTATATCTGTAATATTCATTCATCCAGGTCATGGTATATCTGTAATATTCATTCATCCAGGTCATGGTATATCTTTAATATTCATCCATCCAGGTCTGGTAATATCTGTAATATTCTCCATCCAGGTCACGGTATATCTGTAATATTCATTCATCCATGTCCATCGTATATCTGTAATAATCATCCATCCAGGTCATGGTATATCGTAATAATCATTCATCCGTCATGGTATATCTGTAATAGTCTATCCCATCCAAGGTCATGGTATATCTGTAATATCATCCTCCGTCATGTAATATCTGTATTATCCATCCGTCATGGTATATCTGTAATAGTCATTCATCCCGGTCATGGTATATCTGTAATATTCATCCATCCAGGTCATGGTATATCTGTAATATTCATCCATCCAGGTCATGGTATATCTGTAATATTCATTCATCCAGGTCATGGTATAATCTGTAATAGTATTCATCCCAGGTCATGGTATATCTGTAATATTCATTCATCCACATGTCATGGTATATCTGTAATATTCTTCATCCAGGTCCGGTATATCTGTACATATTCATTCATCCAGGTCATGGTTCTCTGTATATCATTCATCCAGGTCATGGCATATCTGTAATATCATTCATTCACGGTCATGTGTATATCTGTAATATCCCATCCATCCAGGTCAGGGTATATCTGTAATAATTCATTCATCCAGTCATGGTATACTGTAATATTCATTTATCCAGTTCAGGTATATCTGTTTCATCCACCGGTCACGTAATATCTGTAATATTCATCATCCCAGGTCCATCTGGTCATGATCTGTAATCATTCATTCCATCCGGTCATGGTATATCTGTAATATTCATTCATCCAGGTCATGGTATATCAGTCAATATTCATTCATCCGGTCATGGTATCATCGTAATATTCATCATCCAGGTCATGGTATATCTGTATATTCATTCATCCAGGTCATGTATATCTGTAATATTCATCTCATCCAGGTCATGGTATACTTAATATCATCATGCAGGTCATGGTATATCTGTAATATTCATCTCATCCAGGCATGGTCTACTGTACATTTCATTCATCCAGTCAGGTATATCTGTACTAATCATCCATCCAGGTCATGGTAATATCTGTAATAATCATTCATCCAGTCATGGTCATATCTGTAATATCATGTCATCCATGGTCATCGGTATATCTGTAACTATCCCTCCATCCAGGTCAATGGTAATCTTCAATATTCCTCATCCAGTCATGGTATAATCTGTAATAGTCATTATTCCAGGTCATGTATATCTGTAATATTCATCCATCCAGGTCATGGTATATCTGTAATATTCATCCATTCCAGTCACGGTATATCTGTAATATATCATTCATCCAGTCATGGTATATCTGTAATTTCATTCACCAGGTCATGGTATAACTGTAATATCATTCACCAGGTCATGTTATCTGTAAATTCATCCATCCAGTCTGGTATATCTGTAATATTCCATTCATCCAGGTCATGGGATATCCTGTAATATTCATTCATCCAGGTCATGGTATATCTGTAATATTCTCCATCCAGTTCACGGTATATCTGTAATATTCATCCATCCAGGTCCATGGTATATCTGTAATATTCATTCATCCAGGTCGTCCTTCGTATATTCTTCATCCCGGTCATGGTATAATCTGTAATATTATCATCCAGTCAGGTATCTATATTCATTCATCCAGGTCATGGTATATCTGTATATCATTCATCCAGGTCATGTATATCTGTAATAATTCATCCAGGTCATGGTTATCTGTAATATGTCATCCATCCCAGGTCATGGTATATCTTGTAATATTCATCCATCCAGTCACTGGTATATCTGTAATATTCATTCATCCAGGTCGAATGGATATCTGGTAATAATCATCCATCCAGGTCATGGTATATCTGTAATAATTCATTCATCCCAGGTCATGGTATATCTGTAATAGTCTTCATCCAGGTATGGTATTCTGTAATATTCTCATCCAGTCATGGTATATCTGTAATATTCATCCATCCGGTCATGGTATAATCGTAATATTCATTCATCCGGTCATGGTATATCTGTAATATTCATTCATCCAGGTCATGGATATCTGTAATATTCATCTCATCCAGTCATGGTATATCTGTAATATTCATTCATCCAGGTCATGGTATATCTGTAATATTCCATTCATCCTATGGTCACGGTATATCTGGTATATATTCATTCATCAGGTCCCCCCACGGTCATATCTGTAATATTCTCATCCAGGTCAGGTATATCTGTAATTCATCATCCCGGTCATGGATATATCTGTAATATTCTCATCAGGTCAGCTACTGTAATCATCATCCGGTCATGTTTATATCTGTAATACCATCCATCCAGGTCATGGTATATCTGTAATATCATTCATCCAGGTCATGGTATATCTGTATAATTCATTATCCAGGTCATGGTATATCTGTAATATTCATCCACCAGGTCACTGGTATATCTGTAATATTCCTCATCCAGGTCATGTATATCTGTATATTCATCATCCAGTGTCCATGGTATATCTGTAATATTCATTCATCCAGTCACTGATATCTGTATATTCAGCTCATCCAGTCACGGTATATTCTGTAATATTCATTCATACCGGTCATGGCTATATCTGTAATATTCCTTGTATTTTACCAGGTCATGGTATATCTTAATATTCATCATCCAGGTCACGGTATATCTGTATATTCATTATCCAGGTCATGGTATACTGTAATATCATCATCACAGGTCAGGAATATCTGTAATATTCAATTCATCCAGTCATGTATATCGGTAATATCAATTCATATCCAGGTCATGGTATATCTGTAATATTCATCTATCCAGTCCATGTATATCTGTAATATACATCCATCCAGGTCATGGTATATCTTGTAATATTCATCCCATCCAGGTCACGGTATATCTGTAATATTCCATTCATCCAGGTCATGGGTATATCTGTAATATTCATCCATGCCAGGTCATGGTATATCTGTAATATTCATTCATCCAGTCATGTATATCTGTAATATTCATTCATCCAGGTATGGTATATCTGTATATTCATCCATGCAGGTCACGGTATCGTATATTCATTAATCCGGTCATGTATATCTGTAATTTCATCCCATCCGGTTCAGGTATTCTGTAATATTCATTCATCCATGGTCATGGAATATCTGTAATATTCATCCATCAGGTCATGTATATTCTGTAATTGTCATTACATCCAGGTCATGTATATCTGGTATATCTCCATCAGTGGTATAATCTTAATTCATCCATCCGGTCATGGTATATTCTGTAATATTCCATCCATCCAGGTCAGGTATATCTGTAATAGTCATCATCCAGGTCACGGTATTCTGTAATATTCATCCATCCCAGGTCCTAGGTAATCTGTAATATTCATCCATCCAGGTCATGGTAGATCTGTAATATTCATCATCCAGGTCATGGTATATCTGTAATAGTCATCATCCAGGTCATGTATATCTGTAATGATCATTCATCCAGTCATGGTATATCTATAATTTCATCTCATCCAGGTCACGGTATATCTTGTAATTTCATCCATCCGGTCTGGTATATCTGTAATATTCATTTCACCAGGTCAGGTATACTCTGTAATATTCATTCATCCAGGTCACGGTAATATCTGTAATATTCATTCTCCAGGTACATGATCATCTGTAATATTCTCCATCCAGGTCATGGTATATCTGTATATTCATTTATCCAGGTCATGGTATATCTAATATATTCATCCTCATCCACGGTATTCTGTATATTCATCTATCCAGTCATGGTATATCTGTAATATTCTCTCTCCAGTCAGGTATTCTTATATTCATATCATCCAGTCATGGTATCTGTAATTCAATCCATCCAGGTCACGGTATATCTGTAGTATTCATTCATCCAGGTCATGGTATCATCTGTATATTCATCCATCCAGGTCACTGTATAATCTGTAATATTCTTCATCCGTCATGGTATATCGTAATTATCATCCATCCAGGTCATGGTATATCTGTAATAATTCCATTTATCCAGTCAATGGTATATCTGTAATATTCATCCATCCAGGTCATGGTATATCTGTAATATTCATTCATCCAGGCCGGGTATATCTTAATATTCTTCCATCCAGGTCACGGTATATCTGTAAATTCATCCATCCAGGTCATGGGATAGTCTTAATATTCATCCCATCCAGGTCATGGTATATCTGTAATATTCATCCATCCAGGTCATGGTATTCTTGTAATATTCAATTCATCCAGGTCATGGTATATCTGTAAATTCATCCATCCAGGTCATGGTATATCTGTTATTCATTCATCCAGTCATGGTATATCTGTAATATCCATCCATCCAGGTCCATGGTAATATCTGTAATATTTTCATCCATCCAGGTCCACGGTATATCTGTATAATTCATTCATCCGGTCATGTATTCTGTAATATTCATCCATCCAGGTCTGGATATCTGTAATATTCATTCATCCAGGTCATGGTAATAATCTTGTAATATTCATCCATCCAGGTCACTGGTATATCTGTTTATTTCATTCATCCAGGTCATGGTATATCTGTAATATTTCATACACCCTATCCAGGTCATGGTATTCTGTAATATTCATCCATCCAGGTCATCGTATATCTGTAATTCATTCATCCAGGTCATGGTATATCTGTAATATTCATCCATCCAGGTCATGGTATATCTTAAATATTCATTCATATCCATGGTCTATTGGTATATCTGTAATATCATCCATCCAGGTCATGGTCATATCTGTAATATTCATTCTATCCAATCATGGTATATCTGTAAATCTTCATATTCATCCAGGTCACGGTATATTCTGTAATATTCATTCATCCAGGTCATTGGTATATCTGTAATATCATCCATCCAGGTCATTGTATATCTTCCGTATGGATATTATACATCCATCCAGGTCATGGTATATCTGTAATATCTCATTCTATATCATCCAGGTCATGGTATATCTGTAATATTCATTCACTCCAGGGCTTGGTGTTATTTTGTAATATTCATGTCATCCAGGTCATGGTATATCTGTCAATGTCATTCATCCAGGTCACGATATATCTGTATTCATTCATCTAGGTCCATTATATCTGTAATATTCATTCATCCAGGTCATGGTATATCTTAATATCTTCATCCAGGTCACGTATATCTGTAATATTCATTCATCTAGGTCACTGTAAGATCTTAATATTCATCCTCAGGTCATGGTATATCTGTAATATTTCAACCACCATCCCAGGTTCATGGTATATCTGTAATTTCATTCATCCAGTGTCACGGTCATATCTGTAATATTCAACATCCAGGTCAGGTATATCTGTAATTCATCCATCTCCAGGTCATGGTATATCTGTAAATATTCATCCATCCATGGTCATGGTATCTGTAATATTCATTACCACACAGGTCACGGTAATAATCTGTAATATTCATTCATCCAGGTCATGGTATATCTGTAAATTTCGCCATCCAGGTCATCGTATTAATCTATTATTCATCCATCCAGGTCATGGTATATCTGTAATATTCATCATCCAGGTCATGGTATATACTGGTTGTATTCAATTAGATCAACTGGACTTGAATGTAGTCTTGATACTTCGCTAGTCAATCCGACTGCTTTCTCTCATTCAGAATGTACTGTCAGAATCGGTGGCAATTATTCCCCTGGAAATTCCCCAGTTAAGTCTAGCACAGCCAGGTGGTTAAGGGTTGTGATAGATAGTGGCTAAGAGGTCCTTATAGCACGCCCAGAGTAAGGTTCAAATCACATTGTACATGGCACATTGTGTCGAACCCCCCACCTCTTTTCAGGCTTGGTTTTCTTTATTTTCACATAAATGGCCTGCTTAACACCTCTCTTGACCAGTCATGTTCCTTACGCAAATATGTTAACATACAATCTCAAGTCATGTCCTTTATCCTTAAGATGCAATACACGCTAGTCTGACCGAGGAATTTGCTCTTCTGTGCTGGTGCATACTGTTGATGTCATAGCTGTTTGGTCTCCCCACATACAACATCAGAGCCTTCTTCACTGCACTGCAACTGCATATATATGATGTCGCTTTTCTTGTGTTTATGTATGGGTCTTTCGTGCGATGTACCATTGCTGCCCTCAGTGTGTTTTTTGGTTCTAAAGCAGAACAGGGATACGATGTTTTTTTGAAATTCTTCTTAATTTCTCGGAGACCCCCTGCTACATTGGATGTACCATGTTCTTTCCTCCTGTCTTGCTTTCTTCCCTTCATGGTTGGTATTTGTGTCTTTTCTTTCCTTCACTCTTTGACAAGCCCAGATCTGGATATCCACAAGTTTTAAGGGCTTCCTCTGAGATTGTTTCATCATTTCTTTAGCCTTCGCCTCTGTGCTAGTGGGGATGTTCTTCGCTCTGTGTTTGCAGGGTTTCTGATTGACACCCAGCTTTGTGATCTAAGGGTGGTTGGGATGTCAAACATCAATACTGATCGTGTTGTTGGGTTTCTGTAAACCTCTACTTCCTTTACCATTTCCTAACTTCTACAGGGTCCAGAAAGCCAGTTTGTTGTTTAGTACCTTCCTGGTGAATTTAATGTTTGGTCCACCGCATTAATGTGGTTCTGTGAAGCTGTACTTCTTCTGGGATTTTTAACCCAGGTTCATTAACCTATCTGAACCAGTGGCTGGGTGCTATGCCTTAAAGTATAAGCGCTGGTTTCTACCTCTCCATGTAAAGGTGGCCACAATAGGTAAACTGAAGATCCATAGCACAATACCATTTTTGCTTCTAGAACTTATCCCTGTATTTGAAATAGTGCTATTTCAGGCACAAGTCCAACAAGGAACACATACCTGTTTCCTGGGTTGAGAGTCTTTCTGCCTGGTAATAGTGCTGTCTTGGCCCAGCCGTTTTACCTCACCATGTCAACACCTCCTGGTGGGTATCCATGTGGGAGAATGTCATATCATAGGACACCATATTTTCTCTCTACAAACCGAGTCTATATCTTCATCTTGTTTGGTGAAATCCTGAGAGCTTCCTGGATGTGATGCTTAGAACTTCCCACCAAAGGTCCTAAGAAGTTAGCTGATATTTTTGCCACTAGTTTGCTATTGGGATTTTCCCAGGGTACTAATTGCCACAGATTCTGTCAAGTCATTTTCTGATTGAGAAGCCCTCGGATGACTAGCAAACTTCTTCAACGAACTAACGTTTCAATGTCCAGTTGATCTAAAATTGAATACAACAGATATCCATGCCTGGAAATGAAACCTTCACAAGCATACTGAATACTCTCGTATAATAATCTGTTTCACGAGCAGTCCACACCTTTTGACCTCAGGGCATTCCCCCAGCAATGCAATTGGTCTGCCCCGGCCCGCAACCATGACAAGCAAAAATCAGTGTGAGTTGGGTCATACCCTGTTCAAGAAGACTGTGGTGACAACCAATTATACAGGATGCTTATAGTATTTCTCTTAATTATCATTTTAGATGTGCTATGCGGTCCAGTTGCCGCGTATAATAGATAGCCACTGGTGCTCCTCTAGGGACTTGCTTGTCACATCGTGTCTCCCATGCCAGAGCTGCTTTTCATTTTTATCATGTTTTATCTCATGAAAAGGCAGAAGGTTGTGTGGATAGATCTTTTGCGTGATCTTTTAAGGCGTAACACGCTATTCTGGTAATGAGAACCAGAGATGGTGAGGTATTTTCAATTGGCTTGAGCTTGATCCCATTGTAAAGAGCGATCCCGAGAATCTACTATATCAGAAATTCTGTTGATATTTAATGTTGCCAGTCCTTTTCATCTCTATAGTGTTTTGCTCACAAGTAAGGTTAAAGATAGGGGCATATGAATCGAGGAAGGGTATGTTTTTATTGCATTGATCCCAGGTGTGGAGTGTTCCTTTGACAACATAATCGCTGGGTGGGAGACAGTTTGCAACTGTGAGGTGGGATCCATATTATTGATGAGATTGTGGTACGGGGCTAAGTAACATTCTCTTGATCCACCCACTTGCTACTCCAGGGTCCTGCAACCATTGAGCACTTTGTGCCAGTTCCTAGCTGCTGTATAATATGTGTGAAGTAGTGGGAGTGTGAATCCACCTTTGTCTTTGTTTCTGCTAATTAAACTTCTCTTATACGTGACCTTTTATTCTTCCAGATAAAAGAGTTTTTTATTTCTCTCTGAAGTCCCACTAGGTCCTGTTTTGGTTAAGCTAATGGGCAAAGCTCTAATAAATTATAAATCTTTTGGCAGAGTGTCATTTTTTACCGTGTTTATTCTGCCCCTACGAGTGAGATTGGGTATTGTGACCATTGCTTAAGGAGACCAGGGAGGTGGGTTATGATTTTGGGGTAGTTTGTGAGAGATTTTTTGTTGCTGGCTCAGCTGAATCCCTAGATATTTGAAAGAGTTCCTTCTCCCATTTGAAGTGGTATTGGAGTTCAAGTCTGCTGTGTATCTAGCGGCAGGCCTATATGTTGGCTGTCGTTTTTGGTTGATTTATTTTGAAGTCCCAAGATTTGTTTGAACTGATCTAGTACTTTTGGAAGGTTGTAAGCAGGGATAACTGAGGTTGTGAAGGTATAATAGAGTGTCGTCTTGCAAATGAAGATTTTGGTTTCTATAGTTTTATATTGTTTATTGCTAAGAGTTTGATAGACAAGGCAAATAGCAGGGGGGAGAGAGGTACCACTGCCTCATTCCATTAGAGATTTGGATTGATTGTAAGGGGAAGCCCATATTGCTACTATTGCTCTAGGTTTGATATAAATTGAAAATTGCTTGTACAAAGATGTCTGGAAAGCCAAAAGACTCTAAGGTTTTCCTAAGATAATTCCAGTAAACTCTATCCAAGGCCTTTTCCACATCCAATGATAGAATCATTGTTGGACATTGTTGGACCTACTCTGAGCCAATTGCATAAGATTAAAGGCTGTCCACCCGCAAAACTACAACTTACCCCCCTACTAGCCCACTAGGTAGTTGAAAAATCCTTACCCTCACATCCCAGCTTCCAAATGGTTTCTTCCAGTAATCCCCCTAAAGTCCAAAAAACTGCCCACCAGGAGCTCTTGCAGAGGTCCATATAGACCTGC
This sequence comes from Hymenochirus boettgeri, assembly GCA_019447015.1. Lineage (NCBI taxonomy): Eukaryota > Metazoa > Chordata > Amphibia > Anura > Pipidae > Hymenochirus > Hymenochirus boettgeri. The sequence continues at coordinate 1,582,328 of CM033469.1, forward strand.
CTCCTGGTCTCTCCTCCGGGAGAATTTTGTCCTACTCATTATCAGAAATCACCCCCCTCTCTTTCCCTCCCATTCTCTCTTCCTCCCCTAGGCACAAAACCATTTTTCTGTAGTGTAGTGCTCCCCCCCCAATCCCAAACGCCATAGTAGTTTCACACCAACCTCCCCGATCTGTACGTACATCACCTCTTTCCCCGTTGATCTGTACAGCTGAAGCTGCGTCCGCGATTGGCTGCCCCGATCTGTAAGAACAGATCGGGGGTTTTTTTGTGTAACTAATATGGCGTTTTGGGGTTGGGGGAGGGAGCCCTACACTACAGAAAGAAGTTATAAAAAGGGTGGACATGGCCCTTTATGTGCAGTTCGTATATCTGTCATTGGCGACTCATAACAAATCCACTTGATTCATAGTGGAATCAAACTAGAAGTATTAGTTTTTTAGCCTGTTTGCTAGTATGTTGGCAAACAATTTTTGTGTCTAGTATCTCTATCTGCCTTCGGGATACAACGATGTGTGCTTCCACCATTTCCGCAGAAAAAGTGTCAGTCCCTTGGAGCATAGCATTGAAAAAATTTGTGATATGGAATTAGGGTAGATTTGAATGTTTTATACATATGTGTGGTGAAACCGTCTGGGCTCGGTGCTTTCCTTCCTTGCTTGCCTTGAGAGTATCAGTTAATTCTTTCTGTGATATGGATTTGGGTTAGAGAGGGGCTTGCAATTGTGTGACCTGCGGAAGGTTTTGGCTATTGAGAAATGAAATCTAGTATTTCTGCCTTGTTGGGGTTGTTTTTTGGGCTGTGTTTGCCTTTATAAAGATCCTGGTAAAATTTTGCAAACTGGTTAGAGATCCACTGCAGATCGTGGTGTAAGACCCCGAATTGTCTCTTATGGTAGATATCTATTGGCCGTAAGTTTCTGATTTAGTTTTGCGCCAGCATAGTGTCCAGCTTATATTTAACATAACATTTCGGGTTAGTAAGTCTGAGAGACATTTCTGCTTTAGTGGAAAGTAGTGAGCTAATTCTTTTTTTATACATTCTATTGTTTTTTAGTGTCCTCTGACCAGTGTCTGCTAGGGAATGTTCATGATTTTTATATGGGATAATAAGTTCTTCAATTTTATGCTTGTGAAGGTTCTCATTCATAACCAGGTCATGTAATAATCTGTTAATATATTCACATTAGATCAACTGGGACTTGAAAGTTTAGTGTCTTTCACGTCCCGTTGATCTAATTGAATACAACCGATATACCATGACCTGGATGAATGAGAACCTTCACAAGCATACTTTCTAATCATTTGGGGAGAAAACCCCTCAAACTTGTACGGCAATATGAAAAAGACAGCAAGGAACTTGGCTAACTACAGAAACCACCTGCGATTTACCCCGATGCAGACAACAAGCCTGTACCATGCAGTATAAACTCTGGATTCCGACGGTTTAAAGGCATCAGATCCAAACAGATACTGCAAATGCTCACCACAGCTCCTAGTGATACTATACTACGTACACAAAATACAAATTAGATAATAATATAGATATATAAAGGCCTCATAGAGTATTATTATAGTAAATAACAATTACAAATCTTCAAAACAAAACGTAAGATGTGTTAGAGCAAATAGCATCAAATAAAAGAGCGTTTTTATCAACCAGCTTGTGAAGGTTCCTATTCCAATCAGGTCATGGGAACTGTAATATTCATTCACCGTCACGTATCTCGTAAGAAATTCATCCATCCACCAGGTCATGGTATATCGTAAATATTCATTTCACATCCGTGTCATGTAGTAGCTGTATATTCATCCATCCGGGTCATGGTATATCTGAATTTCATCCATTCCCGCAGTTATGTATACTTTTAATATTCATTCATCCCAGGTCATGGTCTATCTGTAATAGTCATTCATCCAGGTCATGTATATCTGTATATTCATTCATCCGGTCAGGGTCGTATACTGGTCATACAGTACTATCATTCGATTCCAGGTCTGGTATATTCTGTAATATTCCTCCATCCAGGTCCTGGTAATCTGTAATATTCATCATCCAGGTCATGGTATAATCTGTAATTTCATTCCAGTCCAAGGTCTGGTCTATCTGTAATCATTCCATTATCAATCAGGTCATGGGATTCTGTAATATCATTCATCCAGGTCAGGTAATATCTGTAATATTCATCCATCCAGGTCACGTGTATATCTGTAATATTCATCCATCCGGTCATGGTTATCTGTAAATTCTCCATCCGGGTCATGGATATCGTATATTCATCCACCAGTCCGGTATATCTGTAAAATTCATCCATCCAGTCCGGTAATCTGTAATATTCATTCATCCAGGTCATGGTATATCTGTATATTCATTCAGCCAGTCACGGATTATTCTGTACTATTCATCCATCCGTCCATGGTATAATTCTGTAATATCATCCTCCGGGTCATGGTATCATCTGTAATAATTCAATCCATCCAGGTACACGGTATATCTTAATATTCAATAGATCCATCCAGGTCAGTGTTCTCGTGTAATATTCATTCATCCGGTTCATGGTATATCTGTAATATTTCATCCATCCAGTTCATGGTATATCTGGTAATATTCATCCATCACGGTCATGGTATATCTGTATAATTCATTCATCCAGGTCATGGTATATCTGTAATTCACATCCGTCATGGGTATATCTGTAATATCTTCATCCAGGTCACGGTATATCTTTATTTCATCCATCCAGGTCTGGTAATCTGTAATATTCATTCATCGCAGGTCTGTATATCTGTAATATTCATTCATCCGGTCATGGTATATCTTGTAATATTCCTTCATCCAGTCATGGTATATCTGTAATATTCTCATCCAGGTCGTTAATCAATATCACGGTCATGGATATCTGTAATATCATTCATCCAGGTCAGGTGTATATCATGTAATATTCATCCATCCAGGTCATGGTATATTGTAATATTCATCACATCCAGTACGGTATATCTGTAATTCATCATCCAGGTCACGTATATCTGGTAATAATCACCATCAGGTCATGGTATATCTGTAATAATCATTCATACCAGGTCTGGTATATCTGTAATAGTCATTCCTCCAGGTCATGGTAATATCTGTAATATTCTCATCCATCCAGGTCTGGTATATCTGTAATATTTCATCCATCCAGTCATGTATATCTTGTATAGTCCACTCCAGTCATGGTATATCTTTAATATTCCATCCAGGTCCAGGTATATCTGTAATATTCATCATCCAGGTCATGGTATATCTGTAATATTCATTCATTCACAGGTCTGGTATATCTGTAATATCATTCATCCAGGTAGGGTATATCTGTAATTTTCATTCATCCAGGTCATGGTTATCTGTAATATTCATTCATCCAGTCAACAGTATATCGAATATTTCATGTCATCCAGGTCATGGTATATCTGTTAATATTCATTCATACAGGTCATGGCATATCTGTATATTCATTCATTCACGTCATGTTTATCTGAGATCCATCCATCCGGGTCATGGTAGATCTGTAATATTCATTCATCCAGGTCATGGTATATCTGTAATATTCATTTATCCAGGTCATGAGTATCTGTAATATTCATCTCCAGTCACGGTATATCTGTAATATTCATTCATCCAGGCACGTATATCTGTAATATTCATTCATCCAGGTCATGGTATTCTTTAAATCATTCATCCAGGTCATGGTAATCTGTAAAATTCATTCATCCAGGTCATGGTAAGTATCTTAATTCATCCACCAGGTCATGTATATCTGTAATATTCATTCATCCAGGTCATGGTATATCTGTAATATTCATTCTCCAGTCATGGTATATCTTAATATTCTCCATCCAGGTCATGGTATATCTGTAATATTCATTCCATCCAGGTCATGGTATATCGGTAATATTCATTCTTCCAGTCACGGTATAATCTGTATAATATCATCCTCCCGGTCATGGTATAATACTGTAATAATCATTCTCCAGTTGTCATGTATTCTGTAATAGTCTATTCATCAGGTCATGGTAAATTCTGTAATATTCATCCATCCGGTCCATGGTAATATCTGAATATTCATCCATCCAGGTCATGGTATATCTTAATAGTCACTTCATCCAGGTCATGGTATATCTGTAATATTCATCCATCCAGGTCCTGGTATATCTGGTAATATTCATACCATCAGGTCATGGTATCTCTGTAATATTCATCATCCAGGTCATGGTATATCTGTAATATCATTCATCCAGTCATGGTATATCTGTAATATTCATTCATCCAGGTCATGGTATATCTGTAATATTCATCACATCCAGGTCATGGTATATCTGTAAATATTCATTCTCATCCAGGTCTGGTATATCTGTAATATTCATTCATCCAGGTCATGGTATATCTGTAATATTCATTCATCCAGGTCACGGTATATCTGTAATATCTCCTCCAGTCAGGTATATCTGTAATATTCATTCATCCAGTCATGGTATATCTGTAATATTCATTCATCCAGGTCATGGTATATCTGTACTATCATTCATCCAGTCATGGTATATCTGTAATTCATCCATCCAGGTCCATGGTATATCTGTAATATTCATTCATCCAGGTCATGGTAATATCTGATATTCATTCATCCAGGTCATGGTATATCTGTAATATTCATATCCATCCAGGTCATGGTATATCTGTAATATTCATCCATCCAGTTCACTGTATATCTGTAATATTCATTCATCCAGGTCACGGTATATCCTGTAATATAATCATCCATCCAGGTCATGGTATATCTGTAATAATCATTCATCAGGTCATGTATATCTGTAATAGTCATGTCAATCCAGGTCATGGTATATCTGTAATATTCATCCATCCACAGGTCAAGGGTATATCTGTATAATTCATCTCCAGGTCATGGTATATCTGTAATATCATACATCCAGGTCTGGTATATCTGTAATATTCATCCTCCAGGTCATGGTATATCTGTAATATTCATCCATCCGGTCATGGTATATCTGTAATATTCATTCATCCAGGTCATGGTATATCTGTAATAGTCCTTCATCCAGGTCCTGGTAATCTGTAATATTCATTCATCCAGGTCATGGTATATCTGTAAAATTCATTTCATCCGGTCACTGGTATATCTGTATATTCATTCATCCAGGTCATGGTATATCTGTAATATTCATTCATCCAGGTCATGGTATATCTGTAATCTTCATCATCCAGGTCATGGTATATCTGTAATATCTCATCCATCCAGTCATGGTATATCTGTATATTCATCCATCCAGGTCATGGTATATCTGAATATTCATTCATCCAGGGTCACGGTATATCTTAATAATCATCCTCCGAGTTTCATGGTATATCTGTAATATCATTCTCCAGGTCAGGGTATATCGTGTAATAGTCATCATCCAGTCATGGTATATCTGTAATATTCATCCATCCAGGTCATGGTAATCTGTAATATTCATCATCCAGGTCATGGTAAATCCTGTAATAGTCTTCATCCAGGTCATGGTATATCTGTAATATTCTACATTCAGGTCATGGTATATCTGTATATCATCCTCAGGTCATGGGTATATCTGTAATATTCATTCATCCGGTCATGGTATATCTGTAATATCGCATTCATCCAGGTCATGGTATATCTGTAAATTCATTCATCAGGTCCATGGTATATCTGTATATTCATTCAGCCAGGTCACTGGTATACTCTGTACTATTCATTCAATCCAGGTCATGGTATATCTGTAATTTCATTCATACAGGTCATGGTATATCTGTAATATTCATTCATTCCGTCATTTATATCTGTAATCTCCCCTCCGTCAACAGGTGGTATATCTGTATATTCATTCATCCAGGTCATGGTATATCTGTAATATTCATTATCCATGTCATGGTATATCTGTAATCATGCATCCAGTCATCTATAATCTGTAATGTCATTCAGTCACGGTATATCTGTATATTCATTCATCAGGTCATGGTATATCTGTAATTATCTCCATCCAGGTCATGGTATATCTGTAAGCTTTCATTCTTCACAGGTCATGGTATATCTGTAATATTCATCTCCAGGTCATGGTTATATCTGTAATATTCATTCATCCAGGTCATGGTATATCTGTAATATTCATTCACCAGGTCATGGTATATCTGATATTCATTCATCAAGGTCATGGTATATCTGTAATATTCATCCATCCAGGTCAATGGTATATCTGTAATATTCATTCATCCAGGTCACTGGTATATCTGTAATAATCATCCTCCAGGTCATGGTATATCTGTAATATCATTCATTCATCCAGGTCCATGGTATATCTGTAATATCATTCATCCAGGTCATGGTATATCTGTAATATTCATCCTCCCAGGTCATGGTATATCGTAATATATTCATCCATCCAGGTCCTGGTATATCTGTAATAGTCATTACATCCAGGTATGGATATCTTAATATTCATCCATCCAGGTCATGGTATATCTGTAATATTCATCCATCCAGTCATGTATATCTGTAATATTCATTCATCCAGGTCATGGTATATCTGTAATAGTTCATTCATCCAGGTCATGGTATATCTGTAATATTCATTTCATCCAGGTCATGGTAATCTGTAATATTCATCCATCCAGGTCATGGTATATCTGTAATATTCATTCATCCAGTCATGGTATATCTGTATATTCATTCATCCAGGTCATGGTATATCTGTAATATCATTCATCCGGTCACGTATAATCTTAATATTCATCCATCCAGGTCATGGTATATCTGTAAATTCATTCATCCACATGGTTCTGTATTTCATTCATCCAGGTCATGGTATATCTGTAATATTCATTCCATCAGGTCATGGTATATCTGTAATATTCATCCATCCAGGTCATGGTATATCTGTAATATTCATTCCTCCATGGTCATGGTATATCTGTAATATTCATTCATCCAGGTCATGGTATTCTGTAATATCATCCTCCCGGGCTGGTATATCGTATATTCATCCATCCAGGTCACGGTATATCTGTATATTCATTCATCCAGGTCCACGGTATATCTGTAATAATTATCCAGGTCAGGTCATGGGATATCTGTAATAATCATTCATCCAGGTCATGGTATTCTGTATAGTCATTCATACCGGTCATGGTATATCTGTAATATTCATCCTCCAGGTCATGAGTATATCTGTTAACTATTCATCCATCCAGGTCATGGTATATCGGTAATAGTCATTTCATCAGGTCATGGTATTCTTATATTCATCCCTCCAGGTCATGGTATCTGTAATATTCCATCCAGGTCTGTATTCTAATATTCATCATCAGGTCATGGTATATCTGTAATATCTCATCCAGGTCATGGTATATCGGTAATATTCATTCATCCAGGTCATGGTATATCTGTAATTCATTCATCCAGGTCACTGTATATCTGAATATTCATTCATCCAGTCATGGTATATCTGTAATATTCATTCATACAGGTCATGCATATCTGTAATTTCATTCTTCAGGTCCATGTTATATCTGTAATAGCCTCATCCAGGTCATGGTATATCTGTAATATTCATTCAATCCAGGTCATGGATATCTGTAATATTCATTTATCCAGGTCATGGTATATCTGTAATATTCATCCATCCAGGTCACGGTATATCTAATATTCATTCATCCAGTCAGGTATATCTGTAATATCATTCATCCAGGTCAGGTATATCTGTAATATTCATTCATCCAGGTCATGGATATATCTTGTAATATTCATCATCCGTCATGGTAATCTGTAATATTCTCCATCCAGGTCATGGTATATATCTGTAATATTCATTCAATCCAGGTCATGGTATATCTGTAATATTCATTCATCTCAGGTCATGGTATATCTGTAATATTCATCTCCACCAAGTCATGGTATATCTGTAATATTCATCCATCCAGGTCATGGTATATCTGTAATATTCATTCATCCAGTCAGGTATATCTGTAATATTCATCCATCCAGGTCATGGTATATCTGTAATATCATTCATCCAGTCATGGTATATCTGTAATATCATTCATCCAGGTCATGGTATAATCTGTAATATTCATCCATCCAGGTCATGGTATATCGGTAATATTCATCCATCCATCCAGGTCATGTAGATCTGTAAATATTCATTCATCCAGGTCATGGTATATCTGTAATATCATCCATCCGGTCATGGTATAGCTGTATATATCATCCATCCAGGTCATGGTATATCTGTAATATTCATCATCCAGGCCATGGTATATCTGTAATTCATTCATCCAGGTCATGGTATCTCCTGTAATATTCATCCATCCGGTCATGGTAATCTGTAATATCTCCATCCAGTTCATGGTATATCTGTAATATATTCATCCAGGTCATGGTAATATCTGTAATTTCATTCCATCAGGTCATGGGTATATCTGTAATTATTCATTCACCAGTCACAGGTATATCTGTAATATTCATCATCCAGGTCATGGTATATCTGTAAATTCATCATCCAGGTCAGGTATATCTGTAATATTTCATTCCATCCAGGTCATGGTATATCTGTATATTCATTCATCCAGGTCATGGTATATCTGTAATATTCATCCAATCACTGGTCATGGTATATCTGTAATATTCATTCATCCAGGTCATGGTATATCGGGTAATATTATATTCATCCAGGTCATGGTATATCTGTATAATTCATCTCATCCAGGTCAGGTATATCTGTAATATTCATCCATCCAGTGTCACGGTAATATCTGTAAATTCATCATCCAGGTCACGGTATTCTGTAATAATCTCCAGCCAGGTCATGGTATATCTGTAATTATCATCCAGGTCAGGTATTCTTATAGTCATTCATCCAGGTCATGGTATATTCTGTATATTCATCCATCCAGGTCATGGTATATCTGTAATATTCATCATCCAGGTCATGGTATCTCTGTAATATCATTCATCCAGGTCAGGTATATCTGTAATATTCATCCATCCAGGTCATGGTATATCTGTAAATTCATTCCTCCAGGTCATGTATATCTGTAATATTCATATCATCCAGGTCATGGTATATCTGTAATATTCATTCATCCAGGTCACTGGTATATCTGTATATTCATTCATCCAGGTCACGGTAATATTCTGTAATATTCATTCATCCGGTCAGGGATATCTGTAATATTCATTCATCCAGGTCATTGTATATCTGTAATATTCATCTACGGTCATGGCATATCTGTATATTCATTCATTCACGTCATTTTATATCTGTATATCCATCATCCGGTCCATGGTATATCTGTAATTTCATTCATCCAGGTCATGGGTATATTCTTATATCATTTATATCCAGGTCATGGTATATCTGTAATTTCATCCATCCATGTCACGTATATCTGTAATATTCATTCATCCAGTACGGTATATCTTGTAATATTCATCATCCAGTCATGGTATTCTTTAAGATTATGTCATCCATTCACGGGTATATCTGTAATATTCATTCATCCAGGTCACGGTATATCTGTATATTCATTCATCAGGTCATGGTATATCTGTAATTCATTTATCCAGGTCATGGTAATATCTGTAATTTCATCCATCCAGGTCACGGTATATCTGATATTCATTAATCCAGGTCATGGTATATCTGTAATATTCATCCATCCAGGTCACGGTATCTGTATATTCATTCACCAGGTCATGGTATATCTGTATATTCATTCATCTCAGGTCAGTATACTGTAATTTCATCATCCAGGTCATGGTATATCTATATTCATCCAGGTCATGGTTAATCTGTAATTTCAGTCCATCCGGTCAGTATATCGTGTAATATTCATCCATCCAGGTCATGGTATATCTGTAATATTCATCCCTCACATCATCTGTATATCGTAATATTCATTCATCCAGGTCATGGTATAATCTGTAATATTCATCATACCAGGTCAGGTATACTGTAATATTCTCCGCCAGGTCAGTATCTGTAAATTTCATATCATCCAGGTCATGGTATATCTGTAATATTCATCCATCCAGGTCACGGTATATCTGTAATTTCATCATCCAGGTCATGGTATATCTGTAATTTCATTCATCCAGGTCAAGGTAATATCTTAATATTTCATTATCCAGGGTCATTGTATATCTGTATATCATCCATCCAGTCTGGTATATCTGTAATTATCATCCAGGTCATGGTATATCTGTAATATTTCATCCATCCAGGTCACGTTATATCTGTAATATTCATCCAGGTCCATGTCATCGGTATTTCTGCTAATATTCTGTACCATCCAGGTCATGGTATATCTTAATTTCAATACCATCCCCAGGTCCATGGTATATACTGTATATTCATCTCGGTCATGGTATATCTGTAATATTCATCCATCCAGGTCATGGTATATCTGTAATATTCATTCATCCGGTCTGTATATTCTTAATATTCATCATCCAGGTCACGGTAATATCTGTAATATTCATCCATCCAGGTCATGGTATATCTGTAATATCATTTATCCAGGTCACGGTATATTGTAATATTCATTCATCAGGTCACGTATATCTATAATATCATTCCTCAGGTCACGGTTATCTTAATATATCCATCCAGGTCATGGTATATCTGTAATATTCATGTTATCAGGTCATGGTAATATCTTATAATATTCATCCATCCGGTCACGGTATATCTTGTATATTCCTTGCATCCAGGTCATGGTTATCTTGTAATACTTCATCCATCCAGGTCACGGTATATCTGTAATATCCATTCATCCAGGTCATGGTATATCCTGTAATATTCATCCATCAGGTCACGGTATATCTGTAGATTCATTCATCCAGGTCATGGTATATCTGTAATTTCATCCATCCAGGTCACGGTATATCTGTAGTTATCCATTCATCCAGGTCATGGTAATCTGTAATATTCATTATCATCCATCCAGGTCATGGTAATCTGTAATTCATTATCCAGTAGTATATCTATATCTCATCCAGGTCGGTCTATCTGTATATTCAGTCATCAGGTCAGGTATATCTGTACATATTTTTATCAGGTCACGGTAATATCTGTAACCATCCATCCAGGTCATGGTAATCTGTAATATTCATCCATCCAGTCATGATATATTGTAATTCATCCATCCAGGTCATGGTATATCTGTAATTTCATTCATCCAGGTCATGGTATATCTGTAAATCTTCATCCATCCAGGTCATTGTAAATGTTGTATTCATTCATCCAGGTCATGGTTATATCGTGTAATATTCATCCATCCAGGTCATGGTATATCTGTAATATTCATCCATCCAGTGTCATGGTATATCTGTAATTTCTTCATCCACAGTCATGGTATATCTGTAATTTCATCCATCCAGGTCATGGTATATCTGTAATATTCATTCTCCAGGTCATGGTATATCTGTATCTTCATCATCCAGGTCATGGTATATCTGTATGTATCATTCATCCAGGTCATGGTATATCTGTAAATATTCATCCATCCAGGTCATGGTATCTGTAATATTCATCCATCCATGTCATGGTATTATCTGTATATTCATTCATCAGGTCATGGTATATCTGTATATTCATCCATCCAGGTCATGTATATCTTAATATTCATCCATCCAGGTCCATGTATATCTGTACTATTCATCCCCCAGGTCATGGTATATCTGTAATATTCATTCATCCAAGTCATGTTATATCTTAATAATCATTCATCCAGTCACGGTATATCTGTAATATTCATTCATCCAGTCATGTATATCTGTAATATTCATCCATCGGTCATGTAACTCTGTAATATTACTCCATCCGGTCATGTAATCGTAATATCATTCATCCAGGTCAGGTATTCTGTATATTATTCATCCAGGTCTTGTGTATCGTAATATTCATTATCCAGTCATGTATATCTGTAATAGTCATCATCCGTCACGATATATCTTAATATTCATTCATCTAGGTCAAGGATATCTGTAATACTTCATTCATCAGGTTCATGGTATACTGTAATAGTCATTCATCAGGTCACGATTATATCTGTATATTCATTCATCTCACTAGGTCACTGGTAATCTGTAATATTCATCCCCCAGGTCAATGGTATCTGTAATATCAACCATCCAGTCAGGTATATCTGTAATATTCATCATCCAGGTCACGGTAATATCGTATATCATACATCCAGGTCACGGTATACTGTAATCATTCATCCATCCAGGTCATGGTATATCTGTAATATTATCCATCCAGGTCCAGGTATCTGTAATTCATCCATCCAGGTACAGTATATCTTATATCATTCACAGGTCATGGTATATCTGTAATATTCATCCATCCAGGTCATGGTATATCGTATTATTCACCATCGTCTGAATCTATATTCATCCATCCAGGTCATGGTATATTCTTGTTGTATTCAATTGATCAACTGGACTTGAAATGTAGTTCTTGAAGACGTTTCGCTAGTCATCCACTGGCTTTCTCAATTCAGAATGACTTGTACAAGAATCTGTGGCAATTATGTACCCTGGAAAATCCCAATTAGCAATCACAGCCAGGTGGTGTTAAGGGTGTGATTAGATAGTGGGCTAAGAGGTGTTATAGGCACGCCCAGAGTAAGGTTGTCAAAACAGCATTGTACAGGAGACAGTTGGTGTCGAACCCCCCCACCTCTATTAGGCTTGGTTTCTTATTTTCACATAAATGCTCCTTAACACCTCTCTTGAACCAGTCATTCCTTCGCCAATATGTTACATTACAATCTTCAAAGTATGTCCTTTATCCTTAAGATGCAGACACGCTGAGTCCTGACCCGAGGAATTGGCTCTTCTGTTGCTGGCCATACGTTGATGCAGTTGCTGTTTGGTCTCCCCCACATACAAATCAGAGCATTCTTCACTGCACTGCACTGCATATATGATGTCGCTTTTCTTGTGTTAGGTATGGGTCTTTCGGATTGTACCAATTGCTGCCTCAGTGTGTTGTTTGGTTTAAAGCAGACAGGATACGATGTTTTTTTAAAATTCTTCTTAATTTCTCGGAGACCCCTGCTACATATGGATGACCATTTCTTCCTCCTGTCTGCTTGTTTTCCCTTCACTGTTGGTATTTCGTGTTCTTTCTTTCCTTCCTCACTTCTTTTGACAAAGGCCCAGTCTGATATCCACAAGTTTTAAGGGCTCCTCTGAGATGTTTCATTTCTTTAGCCTTCGCCTCTGTGCTAGTGGGGATTTCTCGGCTCTGTGTTGCAGGGTTCTGATGACCCCAGCTTGTGATCTAAAGGTGGTGGGAGTCAAAATCAAATACTGATCTGTGTGTGTTGGTTTTCTGTAAACCTCTACTTCCAGTTTACCATTTTCCTTAACTTCTACCAAGCAGTCCAAGAAAGCCAGTTTGTTGTTTTAGTACCTCTTTCCTGTGAATTTAATGTTTTGGTCCACCGCATTAATGTGTTCTGTGAAAGCTTGTACTTCCTTCTGGTGGATTTTAACCAGGTGTCATCAACATATCTGAACCAGTGGCTGGGTGCTATGCCCTTAAAGGTATTAAGGCCTGTGTTTCTACCTCCTCCATGTAAAGGTTGGCCACAATAGGTGTGAAACTGGAGACCCATAGCACATCCATGTTTTTGCTTATAGAACTATCGGTATTGAAATAGGTTGCTATTCAGGCACAAGTCCAACAAGGAACACACCTGTTCTGGGTTGAGATCAGTTCTGCTGGTAAGAGTGCTGTCTTGGCCCGCCGTTTTCTCACCATGTCAACAGCCTCCTGGTGGGTATACAGGTGAAGAGAGATGTCACATCATAGGACACCATAGTTTCTTCTACACCAGTCTAATATCTTCAATCTTGTTGGTGAAATCCTGAGAGTTCTGGATGTGATGCTTAGAACTCCCACCAAAGGTCCTAAGATGTTAGCTAGATATTTTGCCACTATTTTGCTAATTGGGATTTTCAGGGTACATAATTGCCACAGATTCTTGTACAAGTCATTCTGAATTGAGAAAGCCAGTCGGATATGACTGCAAAACGTCTTTCAAGACTACATTTCATGTCCAGTTGATTCTAATTGGAAACAACAGATATCCATGACCTGGATGAATGAGAACCTTCACAAGCATACTAATACTTCGTTAATAAGCTGTTCACAGAGCATCCAGACCTTTTGGACCTCAGGGCATTCCCACCAGCAATGCAATTGGTCTGCCCGGGCTCCGCAACCAATGGAAACAAAGATCAGTGTGAGTTGGGTCTACCCTGTTCAAGAAGGCTGGGGTGACATACCATTATACAGGATCTTATAGGATTTCTCTTTAATTATCATGTTAGATGTGCATTGAGCCAGTGCTCGATTAATAGATAGCCACTGGTGCTCCTCTAGGGACGCTGCAAACCGGTGTCTCCCATGCCAGAGCTGCTTTCATTTTTATAGGTTGTATCTCATGAAAGGCAGAAGGGTTGTTGATAGATATTTGCGTGATCTTTTAAGCGTAACACGCTATCTGGTATTGAGACCAGAGATGGTGAGGTATTTTCAATTTGGCTTGAGCTTGATCCCTGTAAAGGCGATCCCGTAGAATCACTATATCAGAAATTCTGTTGATATTTAAATGTTGCCAGTCCTTTCATCTATAATGTGTTTTCTAGTGTTTCTCTCGCATCCAAGTAAGGGGTAAGAATAGGGGCATATGAATCGAGGGGAAGGGTATGTTTTATTGCATTGATCCCAGGTGTGGATGTTCTTTGACAACATAATCGCTGGGTGGGAGACGTTTGCAACTGTGAGGGGGATCCATATTATATGAGATGGTGGTACGGGGCTAAAGTAACATTCTCTTGATCCACCCACTTGGCTACTCCAGGGTCCTGCAACCATGGAGCATTTGTGCCAGTTCTAGCTGCTGTATAATATGTGTGAAGTAGTGGGAGTGTGAATCCACCTTTGTCTTTGTTTCTCGCTAATTAAACTTCTCTTATACGTGACCTTTTATTCTTCAGATAAAGAGTTTATTTCTCTCTGAAGTCCCACAGGTCTGTTTTGTTAAGCTAATGGGCAAAGCTCTAAAAGTATAAAATCTTTGGCAGAAGTGTCTTTTTACCGTGTTTATTCTGCCCACTAGTGAGATTGGGTATTGTGACCATTGCTTAAGGAGACCAGGGAGGTGGGTTATGATTTTGGGGTAGTTGTGTAGAGATTTTTTGTTGCTGCTCAGCTGACCAGATATTTGAAAGAGTCCTTCTCCCATTTGAAGTGGTATTGGGAGTTCAGAGTCGCTGTGTATCTAGCGGCAGGCCTATATTGTAGGCTGTCGTTTTTTGGTTGATTTATTTTAGTCCAAGATTTTGTTGAACTGATCTAGTACTTGGAAGTTGTAAGCAGGGATAATGAGGTTGTGAAGGTAAAATGAGTGTCGTCTGCAAATAATGAGATTTTGGTTTCTATAGTTTTATGTTTATTGCTAAGATTTTGATAGACAAGGCAAATAGCAGGGGGGAGAGGGGTACCACTGCCTCATTCCATTAGAGATTTGGATTGATTGAAGGGAAGCCATATTGCATACTATTGCTCTAGGGTTTTGATATAAATTGAAAATTGCTTGTACAAAGATGTCTGGAAAGCCAAAAGACTCTAAGGTTTTCCTAAGATAATTCCAGTAAACTCTATCAAAGGCCTTTTCCACATCAATGATAGAATCATTTGGACATTGTTGGACCTACTCTGAGCCATTGCATAAGATTAAAGGGCATGTCCACCCGCAAAACTACAACTTAACCCACTACTAGCCCACTATGTAGTGTAGAAAAATCCTTACCTACTACTCCCAGCCTCCAAATGGTTGTCCAGTAATCCCCCCTAAAGTCCAAAAAACTGCACCAGGAGCTCTGCAGAGTCCATAGGACTCTGCCTCTGTCTCTCCTCCGGGAGAATTTTGTCCTACTCGTACAGAACCACACCCCCTCTCTTCCCTCCCATTTCTCCTTCCTCCCCCTAGCACAAAACCCCTTTTCTGTAGTGTAGTGCTCCCTCCCCCAATCCAAACGCCAAGTAGTTTCACACCAACCTCCCCGATCTGTACGTACATCACCTCTTTCCCCGGTGATCTGTACAGCTGGAAGCTGCGGCTCCCGCGATTGCTGCCCCGATCTGTAGAACAGATCGGGGGTGTTTTGTGTGAAACTAATATGGCGTTTGGGGTTGGGGGAGGGAGCCCTACACTACAGAAAGAAGTTATAAAAGGGGTGGACATGCCTTTTGTGCAGTTCGTATATCTGTCAGTTGGCGACTCATACAAATCCAGCTTGATCATCGTGGATCAACTAGAAGTATTAGTTTTTAGCCTGTTTGCTAGTATTTTGGCAAACAATTTTGTGTCTGAGTATCTCTATCTGCCTTCGGGATAACAACGATTGTGCTTCCACCATTTCCGCAGAAAAGTGTCAGTCCCTTGAGCATAGCATTGAAAAAATTTGGTGATATGGAATTAGGGTAGATTTGAATGTTTATAATATAGTTGGTGGAAACCGTCTGGGCTCGTTGCTTTCCTTCCTTTGCTTTCCTTGAGAGTTATCAGTTATTTCTTTCGTGATATGGATTTGGTTAGAGAAGGTCTTGCAATGTGGTGACCTGCGGAAGGTTGTGGCTATTGAGAATGAATCTTATTTCTCCGTGTTGGGTTGTTTGGGCTGTTTGGCCTTTAAAGATCCTGGTAAAAGTTTGCAAACTGTTAGAGATCCACTGCGATGTCGTGGTGTAAAGACCCCGATTGTCTCTTATTGGTAGATATCTATTGGCCTAAGTTTCTGATTTAGTTTGTTCGCCAGCATATGTGTCCCCTATATTACAATAACATTTTCTGGTTAGTAAGTCTGAGAGACATTTCTGCTTTAGTGGAAAGTAGTGAGCAAATCTTTTTTATATACATTTCTAGTGTGTTTTTTAGGTCCTCTGACCAGTGTCTGCTAAGGGAAGTTCATGAATTTTTTTATATGGGTATAAGTTCTTCAATTTATGCTTGTGAAGGTTCTCATTCATCCATGTCATGGTATATCTGTTATATTCAATTAGATCAACTGGACTTGAAGTTTAGTTCTTTTCAAGTCCAGTTGATCTAATTGAATACAACCGATATACCATGACCGATGAATGAAACCTTCACAAGCATATTCTCTAATCATTTTGGGAGAAACCCTCAAACTTGTACGGCAATATGAAAAGACAGCAAGGAAATTGGCAGACTACAGAAACCAACCTGCGTTTAACTCCGATGCAGCCAACAAAGGCTGTACATGCAGTTATCGTCTGGATTCCACTGTAAAACTCGATCCAAAACAGATACTGCAAAAGGCTCACACAGCTCCTAAGTGAACGGGTACGGCAGACACTTTTACAGTCGATGCTTATATGCACAACATTAGTCAACTAGAACAGAACCTGCTCACAGCTACCTGTGTCCATCTGGGAAAGGTGATGGAGTTCACCAAACAAGCACAGCTTTCTCAGAACTGTAAGGGCAAACAAAGGCAACAGAACAGTTCTCTATCTCTGTCATCCCAGAACAGCCCCAAGGAGAACAACTACCGTGGATACAAAAGGAGGAAGTGTCACTTCATCAAACAAGGAGGAATGGTGGAAAACTTGTCTAACAGGACCCTGACCCAGCCAGAAATGGAAGTCCTTGGTACGGGCTTGAATTTTGCATCACCCCTAAAGCCATCCCTGTGGTGGATATTATAGCAGCCACAGAAGCCTCTATCCACAGTGAATAAGTATCACAGAGTGGAGGCAGAACACTTCGCCTTAAGGTATCTGCAGCCTTAGCCAGTGCTAAAACTCCTTCATTAACCTGACTACACAGGAAAGAAGAGCCTTAACACCCCTCAAGAAAGATTCCAAGTATCACCATTCTACCGGCAAACAAGGGAAGATGCACATGTTACTCAACACCTCAGACTACCATGATAAGGTGACCATGCTCCTGGCCGATAACAACACATATGATGCTTTTACAAGGGATCCCACCACCGTTACAAAAAAGAGTCATAGACTTACTACAACAGCTTCAAGGATAAAGCCATTGACCGAGCAATGTATCATCGCCTCTACCCTGGTGAGGCACACTCCATGCATATATGGACTCCCAAAGATACATAGGAAGGGGCCCCACTAAGACCTATAGTCAGCAGCATCAACTCGTAACATACAAGGTGGCAAATATCTAGCTAACATCTTAGGCCTTTGGTGGGAAGTTCTAAGCACACATCCAGAACTCTCAGGATTTCACCAACAAGATTGAAGATATAGTACTCGGTGTAGAAGAACTATGGTGTCCTATGATGTGACATCTCTCTTCACTTTTATACCCCCAAGGAGCTGTTGACATGGTGAGAAAAACGGCTGGGCCAAGACAGCACTCTTATATACCTAAAAACTACTATAAATTAAGTAATTAAATATACTTTAATTATTGTCTTACTTCTATAAATGTCTATAAACAAAACATTACTTATACGAATCTTATAGAAAAATTCTTTTATTCACTCTAATAACTATAATAAGAATTAAATCTTAATAAAAATTTTAAAACATTGCTTATAAGCTCTCACTGTCTTTGATATTATGCTTTAATATATAATATTGCTTACAAATTAGGATTACCAGCAATATTCTCACTAAGGTTGTGGTGGCTTGGTGCCTGAATACCACCTATTTCAAATACAGGGATAAAGTTCTATACGCAAAAACATGAATGTGCTATGTGGGATCCCAGTTTCACCTATTGTGGCAACCTTTACATGGAGGAGGTCAGAAACACAGGCATCTAAATACCTTTTTAAGGGCATAGCACCAGCCACTGGTTCAGCTGGTGTATGCACCTGGGTTAAAATCCACCAGAAGGAATTACAAGCTTTCACAGAACACATTATGCGGTGGACAAAACATTAAATTCACAAGGAAGAGGTACAACAACAAACTGGCTTTCTGGACTGCTTGGTAGAAGTTAAGGAAAATGGTAACTGGAAGTAGAGGTGTACAGAAAACCAACACACACAGATCAGTATTTGATGTTTGACTCCCACCACCCTTTAGATCACAGCGGGGTCATCAGAACCCTGCAACACAGAGCCGAAACATCCCCACTAGCCAGAGGCGAAGGCTAAAGAAATTAAACATCTCAGAGGAGCCCTTAAACTTGTGGATATCCATACTGGGCCTTTGTCAAAAGACGTAGAAGGAAAGAAAAGAACACGAATACCAACAGTGAAGGGGAAAAGCAAGACAGAGGAAGAACTTGGTCATCCCATATGTAGCAGGGGTCTCCAGAAATTAAGAAAGAATTTTCAAAAAAAACATCGTATCCCTGTCTGCTTTAAACCGAACAACACACGAGGCAGCAATTGGTACATCCGAAAGACCCAATACCAAACACAAGAAAAGCGACATCATATATGCAGTGCATTCAGTGAAATGTCTCTGATTGTATGTGGGGGAACCAAACAGCACTGCATCACGTATGGCCCAGCACGAAGAGACAATTCCATCCTCGGGTCAGGAACTCGCCGTTATCTGCATCTTAAGGATAAAGGACATACCTTTGAAGATTGTAATTTTAACATACTGGCGAGGAACGTGACTGGTTCAAGAGAGTGTTAAGGAGCCATTTATGTGAAAATAAAGAAACCAAGCCTAAATAGAGGGGGGGGTTCGACACCAACGGTCTGCCTGTACAATGCTGTTTTTAACACCCTTATACCTGGGCGTTCCTATAACACCTCTTAGCCACTATCTAGTCCCACACCACACCCTTAACACCTGGCTGTGATATGCTAATTGGATTTTCCAGGGTACATAATGCCACAGATTTCTTGTACAAGTCATTCTGAATTGAAGAATTGAGAAAGCCAGTCGGATGACTAGCGAAACGTCTTCAAGAACTACATTTCAAGTCCAGTTGATCTAATTGAATACAACAGATAGTTCTTGAAGACGTTTCGCTAGTCATCCGACTGGATCTCTCAATTCAGAATGACTTGTACAAGAATCTGTGGCAATTATGTACCCTGGAAAATCCCAATTAGCATATCACAGCCAGGTGTTTAGTGAAAATAAAGAAACCAAGCCTGAATAGAGGAGAAAAGAGAAGCATTTTGGATATTAAAATTAGAAACGCGTATACCTCTAGGTATGAACTCTCGCTTGGACATAGCTTCCATTGTATGAGGACTCATTAATTATATGATATAAACGTAAAGGATGTTACTACAACCTATAATTAAAAATGTTGAAGTTTGAAATAATTCTCTTATGAGATACGATATAGGGCATATTGATTGGTTATCCTTTGTATGATTACTGAGATTGGTAAGATATGAATCAATTGAACTAACAAAGTGTAACTAATGTTTATAATGTTTATAAATAAGTAAATATATATGCAGTCCCTATTGGCTAAGTTCAGCTTGATTTATTTAGATAACTTTAATGAAAACAACTTAGTATAATAATATCTATTCTAAACAAGCAACAGATTTTGAAGCTTAACAATATTGATATAATTGATATATTTCATATGATGGGTTATTTACAATACGTTTAAATAAGTACTAACTATATCAAAAAAATAAATTAATAGATACTTAGATAGTTAATTTGGATGTAGTAAATGAATAATAATGTCTCAATTTCTTTAAGTACTTATTGTCTCTTTGTGTCCAGCTGCGCTAAGCCTCCTTTACTATTTCTAGACAAGTCTTGTGGTAAATTGTATGTGTCGTTTAAAATATCCTATAAAGGGTTAAAATTAACACTAATTGTCCTGTAAAATGAGCAAGGATTTAAACAATTAAGGGTTAACTGTGGATTTAGGAGTTAATTGGAACTGATTGGCTCGGAGAGCCTTTTTAAACTTTGTCCGTTACAATGTTAATATGGGTCTATGAGTAAGGGTCGCTGATCCAAAACGCGTCAGACCATGATGTTATACCCTATTGTGTTCGCTAAGAAGCAATTTTAAGATATGTCAATAAAGGTTTATAATTTTTAAGAAGTCGGACTGCAATTGTTTGTTTTCCAAGCCTTCCAAGTGGTGCTATTAGGGCCACCGGATCATAGGAGTAGATTTGATGTTAACCGTTTTAGCAGATTTTTTATAAAACTTAACAAAAAAAATCTCAAAGGTAACAAACCCCAAGTAATGTAAAAAATGTTACTAAATATCACTCTTGAATCAAATGGTATGCCATATACATGGGTGCACACAGACACATGGCCACAAACTAACTCAAATTGGAAGCATGCACAAGTGCAATTACATGAAAAAGTAATTTGAACAGCCTATACTTTTCCAAAGGAAACAGTCCCGAAACTTAGAAATACCCCCACAAACTATATATTTTTGGAATCTTCACACCTTTAGCTACGTTACGGTGCCAATCATTCCCATGCTTTAATAAATAAATGAAGAATTTCAGACACAGTAATCTATAGAAATTTGTGTTTTTAGGAGAATTTGTGAAAAATAAAATAAGACGATTCAAAGGTTGAAATCCTACCTAAACCCACATGACAAGTAAAATAACCTGCTAAATGTCAATCTCAATCCTGAATCAAAAGGTATGCCAAATGTATGGGTGCAAACAGATACATGGCCACCAACTAACTCAAATGGGATGCATGCACAAATGCAATTACAAGAAAAAAAATCAAACTTCTCTGTAATTTGAACAACATACTCTTTTTCAAAGGAAACCTTGGAAATGTCCCCCACAAATAAAACCCCCCACTAAATATCAATCTCCCACATGCCCTGAATCAAACGGAATGCCATATGCATGGGTGCACACAGAAATGTGACCACCTGCAAGGTCAAATGGGATGCATGCACAAGTGCAATTACAAGAAAATAAATCAACGTGCTCTGTAAATTTGAACAGTCTATATGTTTTCAAAGAAAAAAGCCTCAAAACTTGTAAGTACCCCCACAAACTATATATTTTTAACCTTTGTAAAAAAAACTGGTAATATCTTTCAAACCAAAGCAGCATAAATCTTAATTTTTGGAGCACAAAACAGCACAAACCAATCAGCCTGGTTTCTTATCCAGATTCTATTGTAGGAGAGCTAGTGACCTTTTAACCTTTTAAAAAAAAACAATTATCTTCCAAATGAAAGCTGCACAAATGCTAATATTTGCAGCACAAAACATCACAAATGTAGCACTAACCAACCAGCCTGGTTTTGTATACAGTTATGAGGAAAAAATGGAAGAGGACTCATATGCAATTCAATCTGCAAGTGTTTATTGCGACATGTTTCGGGCAACAACGTAATAAACTATTAATATCTTCCAATCAAAAGTGGCACAAATCTTCATATTTACAGCACAAAACAGCACAAATGTAGCACTAACCAACCAATCTGGTTTTGTATCCAGATTCTATTGTAGGGGGGCTTTCTAACCTTTTGACTTTTATTAAAAAAAAGGTTAATTTCTCAAAAACGACAAGTTAGACATTCTTTTTTGCAGCACAAACAGTTTTTTGTCCTTATTGTATTTATAAAAAAAATGCTATTATCTTCTAAACAAAATCAGCACAAATCTTAATTTTGGTGAACAAACGTAGCACAAACCAAAAACAATAGAATTGTTATTTGTGCTGATTGTAGGGGGGTTAAATTCACAGAGCTCTTCTACATTCCACATTTATTTATGTGGTTTACAAAAAAGTGCAAATAAATGTGATAATATTTTTTTATAAAAATCAAAGTTAAAATAAGGCTAAAACAGTGATACTTGCCTTCTGCAACTTTTTGTATGTCTGAAACATAACTTAGCCTTTATCTCTTCAAGTCAGACCACCCTCACTGCAATTGGAAGATGGTCTGACTAACTTGGAAGCAGGCTTCCAGCTTCTGCTGTAAATAGCACACAATGGACTTTACATTCCTGGTATTAGCCGGCATCCCATTTTATCCTTTTCTATGGAGGTAGCTCACTATAAACCTCTGCCACTCCATATTTGGCATGGTGAATGAAATCGAGGCTTGAAAGTAGATCCATATATAGTGGGAAAGGCCAATTTCGTTAACCCTTGAATACAGTGATCGATTTCGGTAATACTCAAATTCAGAATGTTGGTAACCTTCGAAAATAGCATTTGATATCAGTAACCCTCGAAAATGCTGATCGATTTCAGTAACTCTCAAATTAACGGTAACCCTCGACTTTGGCCATCGATTTCAGTAACCCTTAAATTCATGATATCGGTAACCCTTAAATATGGTGATCAATTTTGGTAAACCTCTTAAATGAAATGCGGAAGCTCAAAAACAGCCTAATCATGAGGAAAGTTAGTTTGTAAATAGGTTTTAGTTATATTTACGTGTTCCCCAGACCATTCCCCAGGTCCCTGTGTCATTAACAGTAACCTACTATTGTAAATCAAAATCGATAGGAACAGTTTTCTGGGTCCGTTTTCTGATTTTCACATTTTTTTGAAAATTCAAAAACAGAACGAAACACAACCACCATATAAATAGTCATGTCGTGGTCATATTGGTCATATAGATCGTATAAAAAGAAAATGACAGGTTCCTACCGTGTTGTTCTTCCACTTTATTAAATCTGAACTGATATTCACATTCACATCTGATATTCCCTGCACGATTTTACCAACTTTTTCAATGTTTGAATCATTCTTATTTATCATATAGTTTTTAATGTCATATCCAGAGTAAAAATCTCCATTTCCCTCAAAACAGAACCAGCGATGACTTCCGTATTCACACTGAGGGATTGTCATATAACGATGTAACTGTTAAATAGAACATGGAAACGTTACATGGAAATCTGAATGGGAACCAGTAAAAGAAAACAAGATCACAATGTAGAAAGTAAGTTTATATTATTAACCCTTTTGCTGTATTCTGTGTCAGAAAATTTTCAAGATTTTGGCTTTAATTGGTTTGGATAAAATTTAAAGTAAGAACCCCCCAGTAAATTGTATTTTAACAAGATAACAGAATTTTGTAACTTTCCTTGAGAATTTACTGGACTAAGGGGCCGATTTACCCAGACTCGCTGGGTAAATTAATGGAGTTAAAGTCAAGATAACCAGTTTGCTACCAGTTAACGTGACTTTAACTCCATATTAGTGACGGATGCGTGGGTTACACAAAAATCACCTGCTCATCCGATGCTCGCAATTCAATGTCGTTTTTGTGCTGGTTTCTAATAACTGGCGTTGAAATCCAGCAGTGGGTAAATTCTGTAAGGGTGTAACAAATGGCTGGACGGCCGGGGTACTTACAGTACGCTTTAGGAGGAGGCTGATAGTCCGGAATGTGCGGGACACAGAGGCTGCTGGGAACTGTAGGCTGGAACCAGGAACAAGGTACTGCTGGGAACTGTAGGCTGGGAACAGGAACGAGGTGCTTGCTGGGAACTGAAGGCTGGATACTGGATATAGGTAAGGAGTCACTGGAGACCGACAAGGTAAGTACTGAATGCTGGATACAGGCAAGGTAGGTACTGGAGACAGGCAAGGTAAGTACTGAATGCTGGATACAGGCAAGGTAGGTACTGGAGACAGGTAGGGTAAGTACTGAATGCTGGATACAGGCAACATAGGTACTGGAGACAGGCAAGGTAAGTACTGAATGCTGGATACAGGCAAGGTAGGTACTGGAGACAGGTAAGGTAAGTACTGAATGCTGTATACAGGCAAGGTAGGTACTGGTGACAGGCAAGGTAAGTACAGGAGCAGGAGCAGGATCCAAGGCAGGTGAGTAAGGAGCCAGGGTAGCTAACGCTACTAGGGTGCCGGTCCAGGAGGCACCGCTTTTCAAATCTCGCGCGGGACGGACGGCAGTAAGTCCCAACGGCCAGGTTTCCCTGGAAAACTCTTATGGAAAGCTCTGACTAGACGAGGAGCGTGCACATCACATGTTTAATCCAAGCTCTTTCTTCCGAACCGAAACCTTTCCAGTGGACCAAATACTGAAGACCCCTCCAAAATCTAGAGTCCAAGATTTTTTTGACCTCAAACTCCTGTTGACCATCACAAGAAATTGGAACCGGAGGTAGTAAGGATGTGGAATACTGATTAGAGCATACTGGCTTGATGAGGGAAATATGAAACACATTAGGAATCCGCATGCTGGAAGGAAGTTGGAGGCACCAGCCACTGGACCGACTAATTCGCATAGGAAAAGGACCAATAAATTTGGGTCCCAGTTTGGAGGAAGAACCCGAAGGTAATATGAGCAGAGGAGAGCCACACTTTATCTCCAACAGAATAAGCTGGGGGTTCTCTACGTCCTCCTATCTTCTGCAGTTTTTTTGTACCAAACAGATTTTGAAGGCTGATTTCCGTAGCATGCCAGATAGCAGTCATCTGGGCCGCCGAGTCATTGGCACAGGTACTGTGGTGAAAGAAAATCCTGAGGAAACATCTAGGATTCATCCCAAAGACCATAAAAAAGGAGATTTCCCAGTAGAAGCGAGGTGATTGTTATGGGCGAACTCACCAAGCAGAAGGTCGGCCCAATCATCCTGATTATAGGAAATGTAACAACGAAGATATTGTTCCAAAGACTGGTTAGTGCATCAGTAGATCCATTGGACTGTGGGTGTAAGCCGAGGAGAATGTAACTTGATGTTCATGGACTTACAAAAGTGCCCTCCAAAATTTGGAAACAAATTGAGAACCTCTGTCAGATACAATTTCGAAGGGAGTCCATGAAAGCGGAAGATTGGGAAATAAATAGTTAGCCAACTCCGTTGAGGATGGTAGTTTGGGGAGGGGTACAAAATGGGCCATTTGCTGAGGCGGTCTACTGTCACCCATATACCGTGTTTTCTTGGAAGGTGGAAGTTCACAACATAAAGTCCATGGATAGATGGGTCCAAGGTCTGGACGGAATGGGGAGAGGTTGAAGAAGACCACAGGGGAGGGTTTCTAGAGACTTGGATTGAGCACAGCTGGTACACACTTGAACAAGTCTTAACATTTTTTCTCATTTTGGGCCACCAAAGGGAACGGGCAAGATTATTAAAAGTTTTAATACCGGGATGCCCGGCTTGCTTGGAACAGTGGGTATGAGAAGGAAAGCTTCCGAAGTGAAACAGGAACAAAGATTTTGCCAGAGGGTGTGTCAGGAGCAGAGTCTTGTGCGGCTTGGATCTTGGAACAAAGTTGAGGAGATATAGAGGCCAAATTTTAGTGGTTGGAATTGGAGCCCTTATCTTCATTAATACAGTCGGAAGCAACAAATGATCTGGACGGGCATCAGCTTTCTTGTTTTTAGAACCAGGTTGGTAAGTGATAACAAAGTTGAATCGGGAAGAAAGAATAAGACCCACCGTGCTTGACGGGGATTTAACCTTTTGAGGTTCTGGATGTATTCGAGATTTTTATGGTCGGTAAGGATGGTGATAGGTACCGATGTTCCTTCCAACAGATGACGCCACTCCTCGAGGGCCAGTTTGATGGCAAGAAGTTCCCTATTTCCAACATCATAGTTTCGCTCATTGGATAGAAACTTCTTAGAGAAATAGCACAGGGATGGAGTTTCCTTTAGGGCCTTGTCTTTGGGAAAGGACGGCTCCAGCGCCAAGTCCAGGCATCAACTTCAATGTAGAAGGAAGACTAAGATCTGGATGGACTAGAACAAGCATCAGCAAATTCCTCCTTGAGTCGTTTGAAGGCTTCGAGGGCTGCAGGGTCCATGAATGGGGCTTACCACCTTTACTGATGAGGGCTATATCGGAGAAATTATTAAAGAGAACCCTTGATGAAGTGTCTGTAGTAATTGGCAAACCCAATGAACCTTTGAATAGCTTTGGTTCCCATAGGGAGAGACCAATCTTGGATGGCCGAAACTTTCACAGGATCCATCTGGAACCCTTGCGCAGATACGATGTAGCCTAGGAAGGGTACTTGTGAACACTTAAACAGACACTTTTCCAGTTTGGCATATAGGCTATTCTCTCTCAGACGTAGCAACACCTGTTAAAACATGTGCGTGTGAGGGCAGATCTTGAAAAAAGATTAAAATGTCATCGAGATACACTACTACAGAGATACCCAACATATACCGGAAAATGTCGTTGACGAATCTTGGAACACGCTGGACATTACAAAGGCCAAAGGGCATTACGAGATATTCGTAGTGACCGTCCCTAGTATAAGGCGGTCTTCCACTCGTCACCTTGGCGTATACGGATCAGATTGTATGCCCCCCGAAGATCTAGTTTAGTAAATATTTAGCCCCTTTTATCTGGTCAAACAGCTCAGAGATGAGAGGGGAGGATACCGATTCTTTATAGTGATTTATTTAACCCCGGTAGTCGATGCAGGGTCGTAAACCTCCGCTTTTTTTTCAACAAAAAAGAACCCAACTCCAGCAGGGGAAGTGGAAGTCCGTATGAAACCCCTAGACAAATGTTCCGTAATGTACTCTTTCATGGCTAGAGTTTCTGAGGAGGTCGATGGGCAATTGTGGAACGGTGGCGGTGGTAGCTTTTCAGCTCGCTTTTTACAGAACACATCAGAGAAATCATGATAACATTCAGGGAGGTTTTTCTCAGATTTATCTCAAATGTAATGCGTATGCAATGAGTAGAAAGGCAATTTTTGAAACAGAAAGGGCTCCAAGACTTGAGTTCATTGTTAGACCAATCTATAACAGGGTTGTGTAGTCTGAGCCATGGAAGTCCAAGAATTAGGGGAGCAGAAGGGCTTTGGATGACAAGAAAAGATAAATGTTCTTGGTGAAATATGTCAATGCGGAATAGGACTTCGTATGTAGATTCTGAAGCCAACGAGTTATTGTCAATAGCCAGAACTCGAAGGGGTTGCTGCAAGTGAAGGAGAGGAAGCCCCAATTGTGCTGCATATGTAGAATCGATGAAATTTCCAGCGGCACCAGAATCGACAAAGGCCTGGGAGGAAAAAGTTTTACCATTACAGGTGATAGTAGCTGGTAGAAAGAGTTTCAGTGGTTCAAATTTGGCAGGAGACTTAATGTTACCTAGAAGGAGCTCCTCCTTAACTTCTAGGTCCTGGAGTTTCCCGACTTCTGGGGACAATTTCTTACAAAGTGTCCTTGCCCAGCACAATAGAGACAAAGTCCATTGGTACGTCGGCGTGATTTTTCCTCGGGGGATAGATGAGTGCCGCCAATTTGCATCGGCTCTTCACCCGAAGATATGGGTTGCGGAAAGGGCTGAGCAGGCCTAGGAAAGGTCTTAGGGAGGTTGGAACGAGCTGCAGACCTTTCTGCCTGCCGTTCACGGAAGCGGGTATCAATTTGTATGCATAGTGTAATCAAGTCTTCCAATGGGACAGGTAATTCCCTAGATACTAATTCGTCCTTGAGGTGGTCAGAGAGTCCCTGCCAAAAGGCTGCAGTAAGTGCCTTATTGTTCCAAGAAGTCTCCGCAGCAAGGGTACGAAATTTGATAGCATATTGACCCACGGAACGTGACCCTTGGCGGAGCTGCATGAAACGGGAGGAGGCAGCAGAGGTTCTTCCTGGAGCATCGAAGACCTTGCGAAACATACTCAGGAAGTCAGTAACATTATAGACAAGAGGATCGTCTCTTTCCCATAAAGGAGAAGCCCAGGCCAGCGCATTACCCTCCAACAAGGCGATGATGTACCCCACCTTTGCACGATCCGATGCAAAATGAGATGGTTGAAGTTCAAATTGGATTCTGCACTGATTAATGAACCCACGGCAGGCTTGGGCATCACCATCAAACCGCGAGGGTGGAGGTATGCGGGGCTCTCTCCGAAGAGAAGGATCACCGGATCCGGCCGTCGAAGGAGGTGGCGTAGAACCTGGAGCAGAGGCAGCAGCTGGGGGTAGCCGGACAGCTAGGGAATCCATGAACTGAGACAACTGGCCCTGGTGATGTTCGAACAGGTCCATGCGTTTGGACAAAGCTTGGAGAGTTTTATTCAACTCGGCCATAGCCCCCTCAGGCGTTTCCATGGCCCGATAGTACTGTAACAAATGGCCGGACGGCCGGGGTACTTACAGTACGCTTTAGGAGGAGGCTGATAGTCCGGAATGTGCGGGACACAGAGGCTGCTGGGAACTGTAGGCTGGAACCAGGAACAAGGTACTGCTGGGAACTGTAGGCTGGGAACAGGAACAAGGTGCTTGCTGGGAACTGAAGGCTGGATACTGGATATAGGTAAGGAGTCACTGGAGACCGGCAAGGTAAGTACTGAATGCTGGATACAGGCAAGGTAGGTACTGGAGACAGGCAAGGTAAGTACTGAATGCTGGATACAGGCAAGGTAGGTAGGAGACAGGAGGGTAAGATACTGAATGTAGTATACAGGCACGGTAGGTACTGGAGACCGGCTAGGTAAGTACTGAATGCTGGATACAGGCAAGGTAGGTACTGGAGACAGGCAAGGTAAGTACTGAATGCTGGATACAGGCAAGGTAGGTACTGGAGACAGGTAGGGTAAGTACTGAATGCTGGATACAGGCAAGGTAGGTACTGGAGACAGGCAAGGTAAGTACTGAATGCTGGATACAGACAAGGTAGGTACTGGTGACAGGCAAGGTAAGTACAAGGAGCAGGAGCCAGATCCAGGCAGGTGAGTAAGGAGCCAGGGTAGCTAACGCTACTATCGGGTGCCGGTCCAGGAGGACGCCGGCTTTTCAACCTCGTGCCGCCCAGCGGGTCGCATCGTGACGTCATGACGTCTGCGACGACGCCCACCCGGAAGTGCCGAGCGGCGCGGGACCGGAGCGGCAGTAGTCCGTGACAAAGGGAAGTTTTTTATGTATGAAGGATAAATTGATTTGTAAGGTAAATGAGGTCAGCAACTGTGGCAACACTGGTGTACTAATAAAAGTCATAAGTAGAGACAGATAGGGTTGACTGGGAGTTCACGACGATGAACTTGTCAGAAGGATGAGCCAAAGATGATCAATGATGAGTAGCTAATCCTGTAGTACATGTGTAAATTAGCCGACTCCTGTATGTGAAATATAATCTTTAGTTATGCATGTCCTAGTAATAGGTGAGTCTAATCGTGCTGTGCAAGGGTAATAATGGCTTGTTTCCTCATTGTCCACGGAAGCAAATATAAACTATGCCCTTTTGTGAATACATGTTAACCTATATAAGCTATTCAATTCTACGTATATATCTATTTTCCTCTCATTTTTAACAACTGTGTCATACTAAAGCTTCCTTTTTCAGGGAACTCGAACTTCTTTACCCACTTATGAAAATTTTCTACTGACTTTTCTACTGACAAGTTCATCTGTCGTGGACTCCCAGTCAACCCTATCTGTCTCTAATGACTTTTATTGTACACCAGTTGTTGCCACAGTTGCTGACCTTCATTTTACCTTACAAATAATTTATCCTCTTACATAAAAACTTCCCTTACAATCCCTTACCGGGATTACCCATATTCATAAACACAATATTGAATAGCGAAAGCAACATTTATCTAGAGCGATAGTAGCACTGGGTAAATAAGTCTTTAATTATTTTTTTTTTGCCAAATGTCTTTCTTTGTATTTTTGTAGAAAACAGAGGTTTATGACGAAAATCGTATTTTTCCTAAAACCTTTAGTTCTTCAGAGTACAGCGATACCAGACATATGTAGGTACCCCACCTTTCCCTATCCGGAGGCCCCAAATTAAAAACCCTTTCTAAAGTTTTACAATAGATCGGAATTTATAAGCACTTCTGACAGTTTACATAGAATAACTACTAAACTAAAATATCTGTGAAAGTAAATATTTTTAGAAACCACTACAGGTAACAATACTTATTATGTTGTGTTAAGTGGGGTAAGTTTTGAAAATATGCAAATACCTTCCATATGTATCTGTATGTTACCTACTAATTAGATTTATGGGATTTATGTTTAAAGCTGTTTATACTCATACTTATTAATATATTTATTTATCTTTATATTTTTATATTTTTTGTCCCCTTGTGCAGCTTTTTGTATTGTAATATTATACAGTGCTGTGTCCCCAAGTAGCCCAAATACATACATCGATGTACATCGAATTGGAAGTTTTTTACTCATATTTTACCTTTTCTCCAAAAATAATAAATCAAGAGATTTTTATAATAAATGTGATTTTCACACAAAAACTGTAGCAAAAAGTATGAAACTGACACAAATGTGAAAGCCTAAAACTCTCTTAATAAACAGTATGCCACATGTGTGGGTGTCAAGCGACTGGCTACCAACTAACTCCAAATAATGTATGCATAAACTTAAAGGGAAAGTCCACCCCCAAAACTATATTTTTAAATGTTATTGGCCATGATTCTAAAACAAGCATCCCCCATCAACAATCGTTCACCCAATTTGAAGATCATACTTTGTACAACATGCTTTTTTCAGACAGGCAGGACTCTCAACTGTAATCCAAGCTCACTGACGTCACCTCAAGTCGTGCCTTTTCCGTGCTTCTGCGAAAACATGTTCTAAAAACGTATGTACCTTTAAATTGGCAGAACACATTTTAAAGGGGGTTGGCTTGTTTTAAAGCTGGAATAATGGCCAATACATATAAACTTATTTGGGGTAGACTTTCCCTTTAATTACAAGAAAAAAATCGGTTTTGAACAGCCACCAGATTGGAAACATCCCCAAACTTGAAAATTCCCCCAACAAACTATGTATTTTTGGAATTTACAACCTTCAGCTATATAACAGTGGCATTCTTTAATACATACATACTTCTGGCTACAGTTCTCTATAGATTTTGCAAAAAAAATCTGCAAATTTCACTGGGCCGTGATCTGACCAATCATTGGTAATTGCTGCCACCAATCCGCATTTGGCTGTGGAGACAAGTCACAATCCTCTTCACTCTCACTCCATGGCTATGCATACTCCTGTCCGGCAGCTAAATAGTTAACACTCCACCACTCACTCCCCAGCAACCAATGGGTTAATCAGCATCAGTCCTTCACAGCAGTCACAGAGTTAATTAGCATTTACACTAGCAAAGCATTCCATACACTTAAAGACCATCCAAACACATATAAACTTACAAAAGGCTACTGAGTTATTTTAGAGCATCAAAGACAAAACCTTTCAATT
The DNA here is from genome assembly GCA_019447015.1 of Hymenochirus boettgeri. Taxonomy (NCBI): domain Eukaryota; kingdom Metazoa; phylum Chordata; class Amphibia; order Anura; family Pipidae; genus Hymenochirus; species Hymenochirus boettgeri. Next base: position 1,614,514 of record CM033469.1, read on the forward strand.
TAGTTTTGATATTCCAAAAGGGGGACAGTGCATATAATAAAAAAATAAAATAAAATGATTGTTACAATATAGGTTCTCCCATGTGTCCCGTACATCTGTAGCCTGAAAACTGTGGGAGGAGAAACAGTACAAAAAAATAGAAAGAAAAAGATTAAAGAACAGGAAGAAATATAAATACAAATTGTCTCTATTGAGCCAAATTAATTACCTGGTAAATATAATCAGGAACGTTACCAAGGTCATTGTTCAGTTTATTAATTGCCCTGAGTAATGCGATCCACGGTTAGAACCACACGTAAATATCTGGATCAAATGCAGATGGATTGTCGGTATAATTCCATTTTTCACTGCATTTACAGGAATTTTATAATTAATATAGAAATCCAGAGAAACATTACCTTCTAAAAAACAACACTGGAAAAAGACAATAATCTTCATATACTTTCTGTTTAGATAACGTACATAATTATAATTCTCTAAATGTTGTGTTCTAGTAAAATCATTTATAGGAACATTATAAAATGCTGTAATAATAAACTGTAGTTAAACAGTTCTTTGTTAAATAAAAACACATCATCTTAATTCCCCAAGATGGGGAAAGGATAAATGTCTTTACTTGGAGCTCAGGTTGCCAATCTAATATTATAGGAATAGATAAGCAACTTTCCCACACAGTTAACAATATTACTGATGGATTTGTTCAGGATTTTTCTGGATCCCGAATTGGCCATATGGGTTATCTACAGCAATTTATCCTTATTATAACTCAGTACAGATGTCCTCACTGTAGAGATATTTTACAATACGTTGTTGTTCCTCCATCCATCATATCATTACTTGTAATAATTCCAACCCAGGTCCAACCAAAATGTTTCAGTAATTTCCCTAAAGCAAATAAAATCTTTCATCACTTGGTACAGTCCGATAGAAGTACGGAAGGTGGATCTGTCACTGAGTGAAGGGTCTGTAGCTCCGTAACTGATCTGTAAATATGGAATCAAGGACAACTTACCCCCAAATTATATTCTTAATAAATATACATCCCCAGAAACACCATAAACTGTACAATCCCACTCCAGTAAATGGTTTTATAATACTATAATCCCTAAAGAAATGGATAAGATAAACTGTGCATATGTGCAGTATCGGGCCACATCTCCTAAACTCAGCCATAATTAAACTAGACTGTCACCAGAATAGCTAGGTCTACACTAGTGGCTGTGACCAGCTGTAACAAGATTCTGTAGTACCTTATGGCTGTGTGTGTGTGTGTATCTGTGTGTGTATGAAAAACATAAATGTCATTGAAAAAACTGTGATAATGGGATGTGGGAAATAAAGTACAGACTGGAAAGGGATCTTGGAGTTTTGGTGGATAACAACTTAAAGGTAGCAAGCAGTGCCAGACGGCAACAGCCAGAGCCAGCTGGTATTGTCTTGCTAAAGAGAGGTATGGATTCAAGGGAGGAAAATGTAATTCTCCCTCTTTATGCATTGGTAGGCTCTTTTGGAATATGCAGTGCAATTTTGGAATCCTGTGTACAAAAAGGACATCTTTGAAATGGAAGGGTTCAGAGAAGGGCAACTAAATTAATAAGGGGATTGGGAGAAGAGAGACTGGAAAAGTTACAATTATGTACGCTGGAGAAAAGGCGCTTGCGTGGGGATATGATTACGGTGTATAAATACATTACGGGCCATACAATAAACTATCTGGGGCATTTTTCACCAATAGAACATGTCAAAGGACACGAGGACATCCCTTAAGACTGGAAGAAAAAAGGTTTAGGCTTCAAGCTCGGAGGGTTTTTTACTGTGAGAACGGTAAAGCTATGGAACTGTCTTCCAGTGGACGTTGTAATGGCGGTTCATTAGTCAGTTGTAAAAAAAAAGCTGGATGAGTTGCACAAGGAATGTTGCAAGTTACTGGTATTGATACATAAAGTAGAGTTGATCCAGGGAAATTTCCGATTGCCACTTGGAGCCAGAAGGAATTTTTCCCCCTTCATAATTTTGGTGGGTTTTTATGCCTTCCCTGGATCAACGGTTAGGCAGGAAATGAGGATATTGCTATATGGTTTGACTGAATGGATGTATGTCTTTATTCAACCTCAAATACAACTATACTTACTATACTATCAGGTCAGTAAGGTCAAATTCCCAGAACTCACATTAAAATAAAAAGTTACAGATTATGCTTTTATTAGAATTAGCAATTATGTATCCTGGAAAATCCCATTAGCTTATCACAACCAGGTGTTAAGGGCGTGATTGGATAGTGGCTAGGAGGTGTTATAGGAATGCCCAGGAACACCTCTTAGCCACCCTTAGCCACTATCCAATCACGCCCTTAACACTGGCTGTGATATGCTAATTGGGATTTTCCAGGCAAATAATTGCCAACGATTCTTGTCCAAGTCATTCTGAATTGAGAAAGCCATTCAGATGACTAGCGAAATGTCTTCAAGAACTAAACTTCAAGTCCAGTTGATCTAATTGAATACAACAGATATACCATGACCTGGATGAATGAGAACCTTCACAACATAAACTTCCCCTTAAGCATGTATGGCATAACTCCCCTTTAATGCCTATTGCATCAACTTTCCCTTTTAGCACATATCACATCAACTTACCCTTTAGCACGTATCGCATCAACTTCCCCTTGATGCATCGATCAACTTTTTTGGTGACTATCGCATCAATTTCCCCTTTAGTGCATACACATCAACTTCCCCTTTAGCGCGTATCGCATCAACTCCCCTTTTAGCATGTGTCGCATCAACTTTCGCTTTAGTGCCTATCGCATTTATTTCAACTTTAGCGTCTATGGCATCAACTTCACCTTTAGCATGCAGTGCATCAACTTCCAGTTTAACCATATTGTATAAACTTCCCCTTTAAGGGTATCACATCATCTTCCCTTTAATGTGTATTGCATCAATTTCCCCTTTAAGCATATTGCATCAACTTCCCCTTTAGCGTGTATTGCATGTCACATTGATTTCTCCTTTAGTGCCTATCACATCAATTTCCCCTTTAGCGTGTATAGAATCAACTTCCCCTTTAGCATGCAACGCATCAACTTCCCCTTTAATGCGTATTGCTCATGTCAACTTCTTTTAGTGCATATCGCATCAACTTACCCTTTAACACCTATCGCATCAACTTCTCCTTCTAGTGCCTATCGCATCAACTCTCCTTTAGCATTTATGCATCAACTTCCCCTTTAGCGTGCGCGCATCAACTTCCCCTATAGCATGTATCACATCAACTTCCCCTTTAACACGTAGTACAAGAGACTTATCTTGGATTGGTCAGTTTACCTCTCAATCTTGACTCTGGACAAACCAGAAGTGAGAGGAGGTGACCAAGTGTGTGTGGTCACATGACATTGTTACTCACATGGTCTGCTGCTCCTTGTGATTAACGTTCTACCCTCCTATTACTGCAACAACAGAACAAAATGAAGTAAAGCATTGTACTGCCCTGAACATCTGTGACATTGGAATTAACTTGATTCACTCAATTCACCACCAGATGGCAGAACACAGGTTAATTAAAAATTAAATGTGGGGGGAAAGGGGGTACGGAGGCATTTTTAAAAGTTGTAAGGTAGCCTATGCTTTTCCCAGGTCCTTATTCATAAGTGTACCAAGTCTCATGGAAATTGTCCCAGCCGTTGGAGTTTATCTGGAACATACAAACACACTACACACACCACACACACAACACACCATACATTGTCTTCCTTATTTAATAAAGAAATGTATAAATTCAGGGGAATACATTGGGTTTTTTGGAGGTACTAAGTGTGGTGGGGGTGGGTAAGTGATATACTAGGTACAGTGTTTATGTGATGTTTAAGCACAGTTTATCATCAATATAACAAATACTGTATCTAGTAATGACATTAAAGTATATACAGGAGATTCAATAAAAATTTTGCCCCAACCAATCTGATCTTAATTAACATTTGAAAGCTAACATCTGATTGGTTGGGGCAAAATTGAACCATTTTAAACGAAGACTTTTATTGAATAACCCTGATAATGTTTATTATAGAATCTTCAAAATGGACTGTTAAGCCCACCCCCCAGGAAGTTTTAGAGGGAGGCATGGAAGCTTACAAAGGAACATATTTACCATTTTTCTTTTAGGTTTTGTATCCAATGGTCTGCTTAATATTAGATTGACAGCAGTGTTAGCCAATCAAAACATTTTCTGAGTGGTAGTAGTAGAAGTAGGAAGTGTTAGTAGAAGTTCAAGACTTATGTCACTTCCTCTGTAAAAATGTGACAGTCTTAGTAAAAATATTCTTCTCACTCTACTCTGGCATACCTCACCCACCCCTCCCTTCTCATAGTACAAAAGGAGAGCTGCTGCTGTTTGCTGGACTGGAAGGGATATCTTATACAGGATAGACAACCAGTAATCTCCAGATGTTTGGAAACTACAAATCCTATAATTCTACAGAGTGCTTGTAGAGGAATGCTGGGAGTTGTAGTTTTTAATTCCTAACTACAGAGTGCTTGTAGAGGAATGCTGGAGTCGTAGTTTTCAACATCTGGAGATCTACTGGTGCTTTCCCTGCTCTATATGATAGGGGGACTGAAAGGAAACATCTCCATGCCCATTCCTCTGAGACAATGAAGTGAGTTTGTTAATGGTTTATTACATTATTTAAGCAATAGACCCCATAGAAGCCATGAACCTGTGTCCTGTACTGATAAAATGTAATAAGATTGAAACTGACGGTAGTCTGGGTTCTTTATGGACCTCATATTGACCAATAGTGATCCCTCTCTAACACATTGACCAATGTGATCCCTCTCTAACACATTTACCAATAGTGATCCCTCACTAACACATTGACCAATAGGGATCCCTCTCTAACACATTGACCAATATGGATCCCTCTCTAATACATTTACCAATAGTGATCTCCTCTAACACATTTACCAATAGTGATCTCTCTCTAACATATTGATCAATAGTGATCCCTCTCTAATACACTGACCAATAGTGATCCCTCTCTACACACTGACCAAAAGTGATCTCTCTCTAACACATTGACCAATAGTGATCCCTCTCTAACACATTAACCAATATTGATCCCTCTCTAACACATTGACCAATAGTGATCCCTCTCTAACACTTTACCAATATTGATCCTCTCTAACACATTGACCATAGTGATCCTTCTCTAACACATTGACCAATAGTGATCCCTCTCTAACACGTTAACCAATAATGATCCCTCTCTAACATATTGACTAATAGTGATCCCTCTCTAACACATTGACCAAATGTGATCCCTCTATAACACATTGACAATAGTGTCCCTGTCTAACACATTGACCAATAGTGAGCCCTGTCTAACACATTGACCAATGTGTCCCTCTCTAACACATTGACCAATAGTGATCCCTCTCTAACACATTGACCAATAGTGATCCCTCTAATGGATCCTGGTGACAACTGTGAGTTAATGGGTGATGTATTGAAAGACAGACTGATAACTTAAATTAAAGATCTCCATGGATCTCTATTGATCTATTATTGGTTGGAAATTTAAGGGGAAAGATGATTCAAGCTCTCACAATAGTTTTATTTCACTGTGGTGTTTCTACTGAACTATAACACTTATACAATGTTACAATAAAGAATAGAGGGCCGGTCACAGATCTGAACCCAGTTCCGCAACGGATTTCGGTGATTCTTTCCAATCAGAATTGGTTTCAATCAGCTTATTTCAGAAAAAGTCTAATTGGTTAGTATACCAATCAGATTATTTCTAAAAGAATCTGATTGTAACTAATTCTGATTAGTTACGATTCATCCAGAAAGCGTACCAATAAGATTCTTTTCGAAAGTATCTGATTGTAACCAATTCTGATTGGATACAATCAGACTCTTTCAGAAAGAATCTGATTGGTATACTAACCAATCAAATTATTTTCTAAACAGAATTTGTTACATTCAGATTCTTTCAGAAAGATTCTGTTTGGTTTGTATAGCAATCAGATTCTTTCCTCAAATTGGTTACAATTAGATCTTTCATAAAGAATCTGCATGGTTAGTATACATAAAAATCTGATTACAACAATTCTGATTTGAACGAATCTGATTATCTTTCCCCAGACCATTTCCCAGGTCCAAGCCATTTACAGTAAGTTACTGTATCATTTTTATAAATTTTCCAAAATTCCTTTAAAATTCTAATTTTCTAAAATTTCGGTGAAACATAATGTGTAACTCAAAAAACAGTTCAATCGTGGGGAAAGTTATTTTTTTAAACTTCTAGATGTATGTACGTTTTCTCAGACCATTTTCTTGGTCCAAGGGTGGAACGTATTTTAACAGTTTCGCCCATCTTTCAAAACCTGGATTTAAATATCTTCCTGTATAGATATCAAACAAATCGATAAACAAACAGAAAATGTAGTATGTTATATAACAAATATAAGCTGGTAATGTCTGTCTATCTAGATGTTAGCTGCACTTTATGTATATTTACATGGATTTCTAACACACTGACACTTCCAGTGCAATCCAAAGATGTGTGTATATATGTCCCCTCTAATACCTATTGGGGTAAACCCAATAGGTTCCTTCTGCCTCTGTATTGGTGTAAATATTAATTTAGGGGATGTGACACTAATAGAACCAGGATTTCATTTATTTTTAACATCTTTGTACAAATCCCTAAATTTTATAGTAGTGCGTATAAAGATTTTATATATCTGTATCCACATATAGCTAAACATACACCAACATATTTCCCACTGTGCACCAACAGGCACACTTTGCTAGTTTATAATATGAGGATTTATATTTATGCCAAGGTGATCTCATTTCTGATTTAGTTCCCCTTTAGTTTTCCTTTTCTTCTTTCTCAAAGAATTCATAGTATTAGGCTTGTATTGTTTACAGTTAACATATTGTAATGCCTATCAAATAAAGATGTATAAAATTACCCTTTAAAACCGTAATATATACTGTACACCCCAGTCACAAATTCATTCAAACAGGGATTCCAACATTTCAACCCCCAAAGTGCCAGACATATAGAACTGTCAGGAGGAACTGTCAGGATCTGGTAAAGCAGAGACCAGCGTGCCTGATCACAGTTCACAATCAGATAGGGTAAAACCGCATTGATTGGCATTCTACAGTGTTTGTGAAAGGATTAGAGATCCATCCACAACTGAGCTTTCTCCAAGTCTTTACTGGTTAACAATGCTTAGTAAAATGAGGCACAGGTTAGTATTAGATGATTTTATGTGAAGAATAATGTATCCTACAAAATCTAGACAATGTTTAATATTACATTGTGGTTTTTGTAGTAAGTTAGACTTTTGTAATGTTATGTATCTGAGGAACAAAGGGTGGGGGCAGTGACCAGCCACCCAGAGAATGATGAGTCGTTTGTACAGCTGGACAGTGGTACCAGGTATTCTGCCAGTAGAGGGAGATCCATGGAGTGTCTTGCAGGGGGACCAGGCCTCTGTTATATGCTATTGTATAAAATATATATATGCGCATGCGATTGCGTGTCCGTTCGCGTTCAGGCGAGCAAATTTTTTGCCCAACCGCTTACGTTTTCGCTTTACTAGCGAAAGCGCAAATGTGAAAATAATGTGTGCTAACACACAGCGTGCACGCTTGCTGCCTTGTAGTGTGGCCTCACCCTCAGGGTCTTTAAAATGTTCCCTATCTCTCAGCCTATAAACCTCGCTGGAGCACTTATCCACCTTTGTTCTCTCTGTGTCAGCCACTTTTGCTAATTACGGGAAAGGAAAAGCAGAGGGGCCGGACCAGCAGCAATGTCTGCCAGTGAGCAGAGGTAGCCGAGGAATACAGTCGGGTAAGTTCATATGCCATTTTAAAGTTTTCAAGATAGCGTTTAGGGTTGGGGAGGGGATTCCTTACATTGTATGAAGATTTTTAAACCCAGAAGCAACAGTGAGGGATTCAGAGGGGGGCAGGAGGGGAAGGGGAGAGTTCCACTGTGCCAAATTCCTCTAAAAGAACAAGTAAGGAGCAGGCACCTGATTATACACAAAGTCAGTTCTGCACCTAATAAGCCTTGAACTGTGTCCGGATATCTGCAGTGATCTGTCCCAATCACTAAAACTGTAGATAGGTAAGTGGTGTAGGCAGATCCAGAAATAGGAGACTCCTAGGATATCTCAATTCAGCAATCTTTATTCACACATGTGAAATGAGGAGTCTCCTCATTTCTGGATCTGCCTACACCACTTACCTATCTACACCTGATTATACACAAACACTTCTACTCTTTTCTGGACATTCATCAGGCAACAGGATAAGGAGCAGAGGAGAAAGGTGTGGAATATTAGGGACTTGTTTACTGAACTAGTTTCTGTTGGCAAACCACACAATATGTTTCTTTCAGCATGGACCATACCTATTGTTTCATGTTTATAGTGGGTTTTAGCTTATATGGACTTAGCCTTCAGTTAACACACACTTGGCAATAACAAGTGATCAAGAGGAGGGCGGTGACTGTATCACATCACATGTATGATATTCACCAATCACAAGTGTGACATATGTATCTCTTATCCAGGGATAGGCAACCAGTAGATCTCCAGATGTTTGAAAACTACAACTCCCAGCATTCCCTACTCCAAATTCCTTATAGAGGAATGCTGGGAGTTGTAGTTTTCAAACATCTGGAGATCTACTGGTTGCCTATCCCTGTCTTATCCCATCCCTTCAATTCTGTACATCTCTAAAAGTCTGAATAAAAGGACCTGTCAGGGAGATCTGAGAAAAAGGCCACAGAACAATGATCTAAACCCTCAGTGTGTGTGCCATCTCTTTATCTGTCACTTAAACAGGGACATGGGCATTAATCCTGAACAGGGACACTAACCCTGGACAGGGACCTTAACTAGGACCTTTACCCTTCTTACTCCGTCCGGCAAGGACTTATAGTGCACCTCCAATTCAGGGTAAGTATGGGAGCATCACTTACGCAGAAGCAAAAAGTGCATGCAAAACTAATCTTAATTTGTATATAAGGAAAATAGGGCAGACCATGTTAAAAGTTACACCTATAGGGTAGTGAATGTATACTTGGTGTCTATTCTGACTTATTCTTTGGATTTTGGAAATTCAGCACTGAAAGCAGAAAATTGTTCAATTGGATCCAAGAATAAAGCAGAATATTGAATGTTACATTGAAAGCGTTTGTAGTGTAACCATTCCAGGATGGGATGAACAGCTATATGAGAGGTTAGACCACTGATCGGTGCCTCAATAGAGATAGATGTGGAAATTGGGATTCAAACATTAAAGATGCTAAATCAGTTGATATTGTATAAATTGAACCAGGAAAAGATATAAATAATTAGGTAGTCGTTGTTGGGTAGCGTTATCTGCGTATTGCAAACAGTACCATAAAACTGTTGAATTGCACAAGAAAACTTTGAAAAATTTAAAATCAGTTAAAAGAACTACAAAATAACTTTAAAAGTTGCAGTGTCAGAACTGTCAGTTACTGATGGAATCTTCAGAAATGGTTGAGGATAGTGTATGCATGATAAGGATGTGTATTCTGATAAACTTGATGAAAAAGTAAAATCAAGTAACTGTTAGACACATGAAACAGAGAAGAAAGGTTACCCAGATGTAAAGAGAAATCTGATTTAATTATCTTGTTAGGCAGAGGAAATTGAGAAGGATCATGTGAAACTAACAGAGTTGGCAACATCAGGAATTACCAAGGTCTTTGTGAACAGGAACATCGACCTGACACAGGAATGATTAAAAAGAAACCTTGTAAATTTTCTGTTTGCTATTTCTGTAATCATGTTGGCAATCACCAAGTGTGCTAAAAGTGTTTCAGATTAAGGAGATATTAGAAATTTGGTATTGCTAAGAATTCTCTTGGAAAGAGACAAGCTCAGACATCTTTTGTTACTAGTAACTTAGATGAACAGAATAATAGAATTGTATAACTCAATTGCCCATTACTAGACCGCAATGGCAGATAAAAGTTATTCTTTGTTAAGGAGAAAGAGATCGATAACTTCGTTAAACCTGTTTCTGAAAATATTTAGTAACGTATTCAATAATTGTTGGTAATGTTTATGTCTATAGGTAAATGCAGTAAATGTTGGTTGGGATTTTACATTTTAAAATGCAGTACTGGAACTATTAGGAATATAGATATAGAGGAGATATTCATTGCAATACAAAAATCAAGATGGATTTGTTTTAGATCAATGTGATAGTGGGGAAGATTTGTGTAGGGTTGTCAGCAAGATAGCTAAACTTATGTTAACCTTTGTTCTACTTAAACAAAAGTTATTTAAGGTAATTTACTGTTTACCCTATCCCATTTCATTGTCATATCTGTTCTTATTTTGTATTTTTCTAAATAGTTTTCCATCTTTTCTGCCCCATTCCAGAAGGGTAAACACCTAAATCTAATGAATGTTAAAGGCATGTCCACTCCCAAAACTATAATCCCCCCACTACTGGCCCCACTGTGTAGTGTAAGTAAAATCCTTACCTCATATCCCAGCTCATATGGTTCTCCTGTAATCCCCCCAAGTCCAAAAAACTGCCCACCAGGAGTACTGCAGGTCCATATAGGACTGTCTCTCCTCCGAGAATTTTGCCATGCGCAAATGAGCCCTCCCTCTCGTTTTGGTCTCCCTCCCCCTAGTGTGAAACCCCTTTGCTGCCTGTTATTCCTTCAATCCTTCCTAGCCCCAAACGCTATATAAAATTATCAGAGACTCCCCTGAACCTCTACTTACCTTCCTCTTTCCCCCAGCTTCTAACAGCCGGTAGCCACGTCTGAGATTGGGTGCCTTCAGTTCCGTGCAGCAGAGGGCCAGGATAATGCGGCAAGGACAAAAGGTAAGGTAAGTAAAGATTGGGGGAGTTCTAATGATTTTATTATAGTGGTTGTGGCTGGGGGGGGAAGCCCTGCTATATGTAAAAAAAATTTGAAAGGGTTGACATGCCCTTAAATCACAAATCTTTTTTGTCTATCCCTAGAATAACTTCATAAATCCATGTTTACCTACTGGCCCATATAGACATGCCCTTCGGATGCTAATTAAATTGTGAAATTTTAGTTAACAGTCCTTGGGGTCAATCCATTTGACTCAAACAGTATTTTTTCTTTTTTTCTTGTGTAACGCACAGGACTACAACTCCCAGCTACCTCAGCTATTCATTAGAGTTATCAGTCACCAACTTTATTGAATAGAATTTAATATAAAAATAGTAAAGTTTGTTCATTCGTGCTTATGAATATTATTTGTAATAAATTGACATTAACCGCAATGTTATTTTTTCCCAATGGATTCTAAATTTTTTGTACTTTTATAGGAAAATGTACATTTCATTTCATTGAGAAACCCAGGGATCATGCTAAGAATTTACATTTTTGTTAAAGTTGAATGTGCATGGACTACTAACATTAATGTTTTAGCATAAACTTTAGAAATAATAGTCATGGAACATTAACTTGAGTGTTCTATTGTATAATATTTTTTGTGGTACTTTATTAAATATGTAATATGTAATATAAGCTAATTAAGGAAATCTTCACCCAAAAAACAATTAGCATTCCAGTGAAAGGCTTCTTAATTTGCTATAAAATGATCTGATTATTATGTCTGAATTTAACACCACAAAATTGTAATCACCTTGCAAAGTTCTAAATTGTATGAAGTACATGCTGAATTTGCATATCTTAAGACTCCACCTCCGTTTTGCCCGGTGGGCACATTAGTACTAATTAGCTGTTTACCCCTCCCATTTTAACCACCAGCTGGAAAATTACCCAGAAGTCTCTCCATTCCCTTAGGGAACTGTAGGCTGAATGCTGGAACAAGGTGCTGCTGGGAACTGAATGCTGGATACAGGCAAGGTAGGTAATGGAGACAGGTAAGGTAAGTACTGAATGCTGGATACAGGCAAGGTAGGTACTGGAGACAGATAAGGTAAGTACTGAATGCTGGATACAGGCAAGGTAGGTACTGGTGACAGGCAAGGTAAGTACAAGGAGCAGGAGCAGGATCCAAGGCAGGTGAGTAAGGAGCCAGGGTAGCTAACGCTACTATCGGGTGCCGGGTCCAGGAGGACGCCGGCTTTTCAAACCTCGTGCCGCCCAGCGGGTCGGCATCGTGACGTCATGACGTCTGCGACGACGCCCACCCGGAAGTGCCGAGCGGCGCGGGACCGGAGCGGCAGGTAAGTCCGTGACAAAGGGAAGTTTTTATGTATGAAGGATAAATTGATTTGTAAGGTAAAATGAAGGTCAGCAACTGTGGCAACAACTGGTGTACTAATAAAAGTCATAAGTAGAGACAGATAGGGTTGACTGGGAGTTCACGACAGATGAACTTGTCAGAAGGATGAGCCTAAAGATGATCAATGATGAGTAGCTAATCCTGTAGTACATGTGTAAATACTAGCCGACTCCTGTATGTGAAATATAATCTTTAGTTATGCATGTCCTAGTAATAGGTGAGTCTAATCGTGCTGTGCAAGGGTAATAATGGCTTGTTTCCTCATTGTCCACGGAAGCAATAAATAAACTATGCCCTTTTGTGAATACATGTTAAACCTATATAAGCTATTCAATTCTACGTATATATCTATTTTTCCTCTCATTTTTAACAACTGTGTCATACTAAAGCTTCCTTTTTCAGGGAACTCGAACTTCTTTACCCACTTATGAAAATTTTCTACTGACTTTCTACTGACAAGTTCATCTGTCGTGGACTCCCAGTCAACCCTATCTGTCTCTAATGACTTTTATTAGTACACCAGTTGTTGCCACAGTTGCTGACCTTCATTTTACCTTACAAATAAATTTATCCTTCTTACATAAAAACTTCCCTTACAATCCCTTACCGGGATTTACCCATATTCATAAACACAATATTGAATAGCGAAAGCAACATTTATCTAGAGCGATAGTAGCACTGGGTAAATAAGTCTTTAATTATTTTTTTTTTTGCCAAATGTCATTTCTTTGTATTTTTGTAGAAAACAGAGGTTTATGTACGAAAATCGTATTTTTCCTAAAACCTTTAGTTCTTCAGAGTACAGCGATACCAGACATATGTAGGTACCCCACTTTCCCTATCCAGGAGGCCCCCAAATTAAAAAGCCCTTTCTAAAGTTTTACAATAGATCGGAATTTATAAGCACTTCTGACAGTTTACATAGAATAACTACTAAACTAAAATATCTGTGAAAGTAAAATATTTTTAGAAACCACATACAGGTAACATAACTTATTATGTTGTGTTAAGTGGGGTAAGTTTTGAAAATATGCAAATACCTTTCCATATGTATCTGTATGTTACCTACTAATTAGATTTATGGGATTTATGTTATAAGCGCTTGTATACTCATACTTATTAATATATTTATTTATCTTTATATTTATTTATATTTTTTGTCCCCTTGTGCAGCTTTTTGTATTGTAATATTATACAGTGCTGTGTCCCCAAGTAGCACAATATACATACATCGATGTACATCGAATTGGAAGTTTTTTACTCATATTTTACCTTTTCTCCAAAAATAATAAATCAAGAGATTTTTATAAATGAAATGTGATTTTCACACAAAAACTGTAGCAAAAAGTATGAAACTGACACAAATGTGAAAGCCTAAAAACTCTCTTAAATAAAACAGTATGCCACATGTGTGGGTGTACAGAGCGACGTGGCTACCAACTAACTCCAAATAGAATGTATGCATAAACTTAAAGGGAAAGTCCACCCCCAAAACTATATTTTTAAATGTTATTGGCCATGATTCTAAAACAAGCCATCCCCCATCAAAATTCGTTCACCCAATTTGAAGATACATACGTTTGTACAACATGCTTTTTTCAGACCAGGAGCATCTCAACTGTAATCCAAGCTCACTGACGTCACCTCAAGTCGTGCCTTTTCCGTGCTTCTGCAGAAAGCATGTTCTAAAAACGTATGTACCTTTAAATTGGCAGAACACATTTTAAAGGGGGTTGGCTTGTTTTAAAGCTGGAATAATGGCCAATAACATATAAACTTATTTGGGGTAGACTTTCCCTTTAATTACAAGAAAAAAATCAAAGGTTTTGAACAGCCACCAGATTGGAAACATCCCCAAACTTGAAAATTCCCCCAACAAACTATGTATTTTTGGAATTTACATACCTTCAGCTATATAACAGTGGCATTCTTTAATACATACATACTTCTGGCTACAGTTCTCTATAGATTTTGCAAAAAAAATCTGCAAATTTCACTGGGCACGTGATCTGACCAATCAATTGGTAATTGCTGCCACCAATCCGCATTTATGGCTGTGGAGACAAGTCACAATCACTCTTCACTCTCACTGGCTATGCATACTCCTGTCCTGGCAGCTAAATAGTTAACACTCCACCACTCACTCCAGCAACCAATGGGTTAATCAGCATCAGTCCTTCACAGCAGTCACAGAGTTAATTAGCATTTACACTAGCAAAGCATTCCATACACTTAAAGACCATCCAAACACATATAAACTTACAAAAGGCTAACTGAGTTATTTTAGAGCATCAAAGACAAAACCTATTCAATTTTAGATTTGATATTCCAAAAGGTGGACAGTGCATATAATAAAAAAATAAAATAAAATGATGTTACAATATAGGTTCTCCCATGTGTCCCGTACATCTGTAGCCTGAAAACTGTGGGAGGAGAAACAGTACAAAAAAATAGAAAGAATAAAAGAATTAAAGAACAGGAAGAAATATAAATAACAGGAATTGTCTCTATTGAGCCAAATTAATTACCTGGTAAATATAATCAGGAACGTTACCAAGGTCAGTGTTCAGTTTATTAATTGCCTGAGTAATGCGATCCACGGTTAGAATCACACGATAAATATCTGGATCAAATGCAGATGGATTGTCGGTATAATTCCATTTTTCACTGCAGTTTACAGGAATTTTATAATTAATATAGAAATACAGAGAAACATTACCTTCTAAAAAACAACACTGGAAAAACAGACAATAATCTTCATATACTTTCTGTTTTAGATAACGTACATAATTATAATTCTCTAAATGTTGTGTTCTAGTAAAATCATTTATAGGAACATTATAAAAATGCTGTAATAATAAACTGTAGTTAAACAGTTCTTTGTTAAATAAAAACACATCATCATTAATTCCCCAAGATGGGGAAAGGATAAATGTCTTTACTTGGAGCTCAGGTTGCCAATCTAATATTATAGGAATAGATAAAGCAACTTTCCCACACAGTATAACAATATTACTGATGGATTTGTTCAGGATATTTTCTGGATTCCCGAATTGGCCATATGGGTTATATACATCAGCATTTATCCTTATTATAAACTCAGTACAGATGTCCTCACTGTAGAGATATTTTACAATACGTTGTTGTTCCTCCCATCCAATCATATCATTACTTGTAATAATTCCAACCCAGGTCCAACCAAAATGTTTCAGTAATTTCCCTAAAGCAAATAAATATCTTTCATCACTTGGTACAGTCCGATAGAAGTACGGGAAGGTGGATCTGTCACTGAGTGAAGGGTCTGTAGCTCCGTAACTGATCTGTAAATATGGAATCAAGGACAACTTAACCCAAATTATATTCTTAATAAAATATAAACATCCCCAAGAACACCAATAAACTGTACAATCCCACTCCAGTAAATGGTTTTATAATACATATAATCCCCTAAAGAAATGGATAAGATAAGACTGTGCATATGTGCAGTATCGGGCCACATCTCCTAAACTCAGCCATAATTAAACTAGACTGTCACCGGAATAGCTAGGTCTAACTAGTGGCTGTGACCAGCTGTAACAAGATTCTGTAGTACCTTATGGCTGTGTGTGTGTGTGTATCTGTGTGTGTATGAAAAACATAAATGTCATTGAAAAAACTGTGATAATGGGATGTGGGAAATAAAGTACAGACTGGAAAGGGATCTTGGAGTTTTGGTGGATAACAAACTTAAAGGTAGCAAGCAGTGCCAGACGGCAACAGCCAGAGCCAGCATGGTATTGTCTTGCATAAAGAGAGGTATGGATTCAAGGGAGGAAAATGTAATTCTCCCTCTTTATAAAGCATTGGTAAGGCCTCATTTGGAATATGCAGTGCAATTTTGGAATCCTGTGTACAAAAAGGACATCTTTGAAATGGAAAGGGTTCAGAGAAGGGCAACTAAATTAATAAGGGGATTGGGAGAAGAGAGACTGGAAAAGTTACAATTATGTACGCTGGAGAAAAGGCGCTTGCGTGGGGATATGATTACTGTGTATAAATACATTAACGGGCCATACAATAAACTATCTGGGGCATTTTTCACCAATAGAACATGTCAAAGGACACGAGGACATCCCTTAAGACTGGAAGAAAAAAGGTTTAGGCTTCAAGCTCGGAAAGGGTTTTTTACTGTGAGAACGGTAAAGCTATGGAACTGTCTTCCAGTGGACGTTGTAATGGCAGGTTCATTAGTCAGTTGTAAAAAAAAAGCTGGATGAGTTGCAAACAAGGAATGTTGCAAGTTACTGGTATTGATACATAAAGTAGAGTTGATCCAGGGAAATTTCCGATTGCCACTTGGAGCCAGGAAGGAATTTTTTCCCCCTTCATAATTTTGGTGGGTTTTTTATGCCTTCCTCTGGATCAACGGTTAGGCAGGAAATGAGGATATTGCTATATGGGTTGAACTGGATGGATGTATGTCTTTATTCAACCTCAAATACTATACTATACTATACTATACTATACATGTCAGTAAGGTCAAATTCCCAGAACTCACATTAAAATAAAAAGTTACACAGATTATTGCTTTTATTAGAATTAGGCAATTATGTATCCTGGAAAATCCCAATTAGCTTATCACAACCAGGTGTTAAGGGCGTGATTGGATAGTGGCTAAGAGGTGTTATAGGAATGCCCAGGAACACCTCTTAGCCACCTCTTAGCCACTATCCAATCACGCCCTTAACACTGGGCTGTGATATGCTAATTGGGATTTTCCAGGGCAAATAATTGCCACAGATTCTTGTACAAGTCATTCTGAATTGAGAAAGCCAGTCAGATGACTAGCGAAATGTCTTCAAGAACTAAACTTCAAGTCCAGTTGATCTAATTGAATACAACAGATATACCATGACCTGGATGAATGAGAACCTTCACAAGCATAAAAACTTCCCCTTAAGCATGTATGGCATAAACTTCCCCTTTAATGCCTATTGCATCAACTTTCCCTTTTAGCACATATCACATCAACTTACCCTTTAGCACGTATCGCATCAACTTCCCCTTGATGCATCGCATCAACTTTTTTGGTGACTATCGCATCAATTTCCCCTTTAGTGCATATCACATCAACTTCCCCTTTAGCGCGTATCGCATCAACTCCCCTTTTAGCATGTGTCGCATCAACTTTCGCTTTAGTGCCTATCGCATTTATTTCAACTTTAGCGTCTATGGCATCAACTTCACCTTTAGCATGCAGTGCATCAACTTCCAGTTTAACACATATTGTATCAACTTCCCCTTTAAAGGGTATCACATCATCTTCCCCTTTAATGTGTATTGCATCAATTTCCCCTTTAAAGCATATTGCATCAACTTCCCCTTTAGCGTGTATTGCATGTCACATTGATTTCTCCTTTAGTGCCTATCACATCAATTTCCCCTTTAGCGTGTATAGAATCAACTTCCCCTTTAGCATGCAACGCATCAACTTCCCCTTTAATGCGTATTGCTCATGTCAACTTCTTTTAGTGCATATCGCATCAACTTACCCTTTAACACCTATCGCATCAACTTCTCCTTCAGTGCCTATCGCATCAACTTCTCCTTTAGCATGTATTGCATCAACTTCCCCTTTAGCGTGCAGCGCATCAACTTCCCCTATAGCATGTATCACATCAACTTCCCCTTTAACACGTAGTACAAGAGACTTATCTTGGATTGGTCAGTTTACCTCTCAATCTTGACTCTGGACAAACCAGAAGTGAGAGGAGGTGACCAAGTGTGTGGTCACATGACATTGTTACATCACATGGTCTGCTGCTCCTTGTGATTAACAGTTCTACCCTCCTATTACTGCAACAACAGAACAAAATGAAGTAAAGCATTGTACTGCCCTGAACAATCTGTGACATTTGGAATTAACTTGATTCACTCAATTCACCACCAGATGGCAGAACACAGGTTAATTAAAAATTAAATGTGGGGGGAAAGGGGGTACGGAGGCATTTTTAAAAGTTGTAAGGTAGCCTATGCTTTTCCCCAGGTCCTTATTCATAAGTGTACCAAGTCTCATGGAAATTGTCCCAGCCGTTTGGAAGTTTATCTGGAACATACAAACACACATACACACACACACACACACACACACACATACATTGTCTTCCCTTATATTATATAAAGAAATGTATAAATTCAGGGGGAATACATTGGGTTTTTTGGAGGTACTAAGTTGGTGGGGGTGGGTAAAAGTGATATACATAGGTACAGTGTTTATGTGATGTTTAAGCACTAGTTATATCAATATTAACAAATACTGTATCTAGTAATGACATTAAAGTATATACAGGGAGATTCAATAAAAATTTTGCCCCAACCAATCTGATCTTAATTAACATTTGAAAGCTAACATCTGATTGGTTGGGGCAAAATTAGAACCATTTTAAACGATAAGAACTTTTATTGAATAACCCTGATAATGTTTTATTATAGAATCTTCAAAATGGACTGTTAAGCCACCCCCCAGGAAGTTTTAGAGGGAGGCAATGGAAGCTTACAAAGGAACATATTTACCATTTTTCTTTTAGTGTTGTATCCAATGGTCTGCTTAATATTAGATTGACAGCAGTGTTAGCCAATCAAAACATTTTCTGAGTGTTAGTAGGAAGTAGGAAGTGTTAGTAGGAAGTTGCAAGACTTATGTCACTTCCTCTGTAAAACATGTGACAGTCTTAGTAAAAATATTCTTCTCACTCTGGCATAACTCCACCCACCCCTCCCTTCTCAATAGACAAAAAGGAGAGCTGCTGTTTGCTGGACTGGAAGGGATATCTATATATCAGGGATAGACAACCAGTAGATCTCCAGATGTTTGGAAACTACAAATCCTATAATTCTACAGAGTGCTTGTAGAGGAATGCTGGGAGTTGTAGTTTTAATTCCCTAACTACAGAGTGCTTGTAGAGGAATGCTGGGAGTCGTAGTTTTCAAACATCTGGAGATCTACTGGTTGCTTATCCCTGCTCTATATGATAGGGGGACTGAAAGGAAAACATCTCCATGCCCATTCCTCTGAGACAATGAAGTGAGTTTGTTAATGGTTTATTACATTATTTAAGCAATAGACCCCATAGAAGCCATGAACCTGTGTCCTGTACTGATAAAATGTAATAAGATTGAAACATGACGGGATAGTCTGGGTTCTTTATAGGACCTCATATTGACCAATAGTGATCCCTCTCTAACACATTGACCAATAGTGATCCCTCTCTAACACATTTACCAATAGTGATCCCTCACTAACACATTGACCAATAGGGATCCCTCTCTAACACATTGACCAATATGGATCCCTCTCTAATACATTTACCAATAGTGATCTCTCTCTAACACATTTACCAATAGTGATCTCTCTCTAACATATTGATCAATAGTGATCCCTCTCTAATACACTGACCAATAGTGATCCCTCTCTAACACACTGACCAAAAGTGATCTCTCTCTAACACATTGACCAATAGTGATCCCTCTCTAACACATTAACCAATAGTGATCCCTCTCTAACACATTGACCAATAGTGATCCCTCTCTAACACATTTACCAATATTGATCCCTCTCTAACACATTGACCAATAGTGATCCTTCTCTAACACATTGACCAATAGTGATCCCTCTCTAACACGTTAACCAATAATGATCCCTCTCTAACATATTGACTAATAGTGATCCCTCTCTAACACATTGACCAATAGTGATCCCTCTATAACACATTGACCAATAGTGATCCCTGTCTAACACATTGACCAATAGTGAGCCCTGTCTAACACATTGACCAATAGTGATCCCTCTCTAACACATTGACCAATAGTGATCCCTCTCTAACACATTGACCAATAGTGATCCCTCTCTAATGGAATCCCTGGTGACAACTGTGAGTTAATGGGTGAGTATTGAAAGACAGACTGATAACTTAAATTATAGAATGATCCAATGGATCTTCTATTGATCTATTATTGGTTGGAAATTTAAGGGGAAAGATTGATTCAAGCTCTGCACAATAGTTTTATTTCACTGTGGTGTTTCTACTGAACTATAACACTTTATACAATGTTACAATAAAGAATAGAGGGACCGGGTCACAGATCTGAACCCAGTTCCGCAACGGATTTCGGTGATTCTTTTCCAATCAGAATTGGTTTCAATCAGCTTATTTCAGAAAAAGTCTAATTGGTTAGTATACCAATCAGATTATTTCTAAAAGAATCTGATTGTAACTAATTCTGATTAGTTACAGATTCATCCAGAAAGCGTACCAATAAGATTCTTTCTGAAAGTATCTGATTGTAACCAATTCTGATTGGATACAATCAGACTCTTTCAGAAAGAATCTGATTGGTATACTAACCAATCAAATTATTTTCTAAACAGAATTTGTTACATTCAGATTCTTTCAGAAAGATTCTGTTTGGTTTGTATAGCAATCAGATTCTTTTCCAATCAGAATTGGTTACAATTAGATTCTTTCATAAAGAATCTGCATGGTTAGTATACATAAAAATCTGATTACAACAATTCTGATTTGAACGAATCTGATTATCTGTTCCCCAGACCATTTCCCAGGTCCCAGAGCCATTTACAGTAAGTTACTGTATCATTTTTATAAAATTTTCCAAAATTCCTTTAAAATTCTAATTTTCTAAAATTTCGGTGAAACTAGAATGTGTAATCTCAAAAAACAGTTCAATCGTGGGGAAAGTTATTTTTTTGAAAACTTCTAGATGTATGTACGTTTTCTCAGACCATTTTCTTGGTCCAAGGGTGGAACGTATTTTAACAGTTTCGCCCATCTTTCAAAACCCTGGATTTAAATATCTTCCTGTATAGATTTATCAAAACAAATCGATAAACAAACAGAAAAATGTGATAGTGTTATATAACAAATATAAGCTGGATAATGTCTGTCTTATCTAGATGTTAGGCTGCACTTTATGTATATTTAACATGGATTTCTAACACACTGACACTTCCAGTGCAATCCAAAAGATGTGTGTATATATGTCCCCTCTAATACCTATTGGGGTAAACCCAATAGGTTCCCTTCTGCCTCTGTATATTGTGTAAAATATTAATTTAGGGGATGTGACACTAATAGAACCAGGATTTCATTTATTTTTAACATCTTTGTACAAATCCCTAAATTTTATAGTAGTGCGTATAAAGATTTTATATAATCTGTATCCACATATAGCTAAACATACACCCACATATTTCCCACTGTGCACCAACAGGCACACTTTTGCTAGTTTATATATATAGAGATTTATATTTATGCCAAGGTGATCTCATTTCTGATTTAGTTCCCCTTTAGTTTTCCTTTTCTCTTTCTCAAAGAATTCATAGTATTAGGCTTGTATTGTTTACAGTTAACATATTGTAATGCCTATCAAATAAAGATGTATATAAATTACCCTTTAAATACCGTAGATAATATACTGTACAATCTCCCCCACAGGTTTCATTCAAAACAGGGATTCCAACATTTCAACCCCCAAAGTGCCAGACATATAGAACTGTCAGGAGGAACTGTCAGGATCTGGTAAAGCAGAGACACAGCAGTGCCTGATCACAGTTCACAATCAGATATGGTAAACCAGCATTGATTGGCATTCTACAGTGTTTGTGAAAGGATTAGAGATCCATCCACAAACTGAGCTTTCTCCAAGTCTTTACTGGTTAACAAATGCTTAGTAAAATGATGCACAGGTTAGTATTAGATGATTTTTATGTGAAGAATAATGTATCCTACAAAATCTAGACAATGTTTTAATATTACATTGTGGTTTTTGTAGTAAGTTAGACTTTATTTGTAATGTTATGTATCTGAGGAACAAAGGGTGGGGGCAGTGACCAGCCACCCAGAGAATGATGAGTCGTTTGTACAGCTGGACAGTGGTACCAGGTATTCTGCCAGTAGAGGGAGCCCATGGAGTGTCTTGCAGGGGGACCAGGCCTCTGTTATTATGCTATTGTATAAAATATATATATGCGCATGCGATTGCGTGTCCGTTCGCGTTCAGGCGAGCAAATTTTTTGCCCAACCGCTTACGTTTTCGCTTTACTAGCGAAAGCGCAAATGTGAAAATAATGTGTGCTAACACACAGCGTGCACGCTTGCTGCCTTGTAGTGTGGCCTCACCCTCAGGGTCTTTAAAAATGTTCCCTATCCTCAGCCTATAAACCTGCGCTGGAGCACTTATCCACCTTTGTTCTCTCTGTGTCAGCCACTTTTGCTAATTACGGGAAAGGAAAAGCAGAGGGGCCGGACCAGCAGCAATGTCTGCCAGTGAGCAGAGGTAGCCGAGGGAATACAGTCGGGTAAGTTCATATGCCAATTTTAAAGTTTTCAAGATAGCGTTTAGGGTTGGGGAGGGGATTCCTTACATTGTATGAAGATTTTTTAAACCCAGAAGCAACAGTGAGGGATTCAGAGGGGGGCAGGAGGGGAAGGGGAGAGTTCCACTGTGCCAAATTCCTCTAAAAGAACAAGTAAGGAGCAGGCACCTGATTATACACAAAGTCAGTTCTGCAACCTAATAAGCCTTGAAACTGTGTCCGGATATCTGCAGTGATCTGTCCCAATCACTAAAACTGTAGATAGGTAAGTGGTGTAGGCAGATCCAGAAATGAGGAGACTCCTAGGATATCTCAATTCAGCAATCTTTATTCACACATGTGAAATGAGGAGTCTCCTCATTTCTGGATCTGCCTACACCACTTACCTATCTACACCTGATTATACACAAACACTTCTACTCTTTTCTGGACATTCATCAGGCCATACAGGATAAGGAGCAGAGGAGAAAGGTGTAGGAATATTAGGGACTTGTTTACTGAACTAGTTCTGTTGGCAAACCACAAACAATATGTTCTTTCAGCATGGACCCATACCTATTGTTTCATGTTTATAGTGGGTTTAGCTTATATGGACTTAGCCTTCAGTTAACAACACACTTGGCAATAACAAGTGATCAAGAGGAGGGCGGTGACTGTATCACATCACATGTATGATATTCACCAATCACAAGTGTACATATGTATCTCTTATCCCAGGGATAGGCAACCAGTAGATCTCCAGATGTTTGAAAACTACAACTCCCAGCATTCCCTAACTCCAAATTCCTTATAGAGGAATGCTGGGAGTTGTAGTTTTCAAACATCTGGAGATCTACTGGTTGCCTATCCCTGTCTTATCCCATCCCTTCAATTCTGTACATCTCTAAAAGTCTGAATAAAAGGACCTGTCAGGGAGATCTGAGAAAAAGGCCACAGAACAATGATCTAAACCCTCAGTGTGTGTGCCATCTCTTTATCTGTCACTTAAACAGGGACATGGGCATTAATCCTGAACAGGGACACTAACCCTGGACAGGGACCTTAACTAGGACCCTTTACCCCTTCTTACTCCGTCCGGCAAGGACTTATAGGTGCACCTCCAATTCAGGGTAAGTATGGGAGCATCACTTACGCAGAAGCAAAAAGTGCATGCAAAACTAATCTTAATTTGTATATTAAGGAAAATAGGGCAGACCATGTTAAAAGTTACACTATAGGGTAGTGAAATGTATACTTGGTGTCTATTCTGACTTATTCTTTGGATTTTTGGAAATTCAGCACTGAAAGCAGAAAATTGTTCAATTGGATCCAAGAATAAAGCAGAATATTGAATGTTACATTGAAAGCTGTTTGTAGTGTAACCATTCCAGGATGGGATGAACAGCTATATGAGAGGTTAGACACTGATCGGTGCCTCAATAGAGATAGATGTGGAAATTGGGATTCAAACATTAAAGATGCTAAATCAGTTGATATTGTATAAATTGAACCAGGAAAAGATATAAATGAATTAGGTAGTCGTTGTTGGGTAGCGTTATCTGCGTATTGCAAACAGTACCATAAAACTGTTGAATTGCACAAGAAAACTTTGAAAATTTAAAATCAGTTAAAAGAACTACAAAATAACTTTAAAAGTTGCAGTGTCAGAACTGTCAGTTACTGATGGAATCTTCAGAAATGGTTGAGGATAGTGTATGCATAGATAAGGATGTGTATTCTGATAAAACTTGATGAAAAAGTAAAATCAAGTAACTGTTAGACACATGAAACAGAGAAGAAAGGTTACCCAGATGTAAAAGAGAAATCTGATTTAATTATCTTGTTAGCAGAGGAAATTGAGAAGGATCATGTGAAACTAACAGAGTTGGCAACATCAGGAATTACCAAAGGTCTTTGTGAACAGGAACATCGACCTGACACAGGAATGATTAAAAAGAAACCTTGTAAATTTTCTGTTTGCTATTTCTGTAATCATGTTGGCAATCACCAAGTGTGCTAAAAAGTGTTTCAGATTAAGGAGATATTTATAGAAATTTGGTATTGCTAAGAATTCTCTTGGAAAGAGACAAGCTCAGACATCTTTTGTTACTAGTAACTTAGATGAACAGAATAATAAGAATTGTATAACTCAATTGCCCATTACTAGACCGCAATGGCAGATAAAAAGTTATTCTTTGTTAAGGAGAAAGAGATCGATAACTTCGTTAAACCCTGTTTCTGAAAATATTTAGTAACGTATTCAATAATTGTTGGTAATGTTTATGTCTATAGGTAAATATGCAGTAAATTAGTTGGTTGGGAGATTTTACATTTTAAAATGCAGTACTGGAACTATTAGGAATATTATAGATATAGAGGAGATATTCATTGCAATACAAAATAATGCAAGATGGATTTGTTTTTAGATCAATGTGATAGTGGGGAAGATTTGTGTAGGGTTGTCAGCAAGATAGCTAAACTTATGTTAACCTTTGTTCTACTTAAACAAAAGTTATTTAAGGTAATTTACATGTTTACCCTATCCCATTTCATTGTCATATCTGTTCTTATTTTGTATTTTTCTAAATAGTTTTTCCATCTTTCTGCCCCTATTCCAGAAGGGTAAACACCTAAATCTAATGAATGTTAAAGGGCATGTCCACTCCCAAAACTATAATCCCCCCACTACTGGCCCCACTGTGTAGTGTAGTAAAATCCTTACCTCATATCCCAGCTCAATATGGTTCTCCTGTAATCCCCCCAAGTCCAAAAAACTGCCCACCAGGAGTACTGCAGAGTCCATATAGGACTGTCTCTCCTCCGAGAGAATTTTGCCATGCGCAAATGAGCCCTCCCTCTCGTTTTGGTCTCCCTCCCCCTAGTGTGAAACCCCTTTGCTGCCTGTTATTCCTTCAATCCTTCCTAGCCCCAAACGCTATAATAAAATTATCAGAGACTCCCCTGAACTCTACTTACCTTACCTCTTTCCCCCAGCGTTCTAAGCAGCCGGTAGCCACGTCTGAGATTGGGTGCCTTTCAGTTCCGTGCAAGCAGAGGGCCAGGATAATGCGGCAGAGGACAAAAGGTAAGGTAAGTAAAGATTGGGGGAGTTTCTAATGATTTTATTATAGTGGTTGTGGCTGGGGGGGGAAGCCCTGCTATATGTAAAAAAAAATTTGAAAGGGTTGACATGCCCTTTAAATCACAAAGCTTTTTTGTCTATCCCTAGAATAACTTCATAAATCCATGTTTACCTACTGGGCCCATATAGACATGCCCTTCGGATGGCTAATTAAAATTGTGAAATTTAGTTAACAGTCCTTGGGGTCAATCCATTTGACTCAAACAGTATTTTTTCTTTATTTATCTTGTGTAAACGCACAGGACTACAACTCCCAGCTACCTCAGCTATTCATTAGAGTTATCAGTCACCAACTTTTATTGAATAGGAATTTAATATAAAAATAGTAAAGTTTGTTCATTCGTGCTTATGAATATATTAGTGTAATAAGATTGACATTAACCGCAATGTTATTTTTTTCCCAATGGATTCTAATATTTTTGTACTTTTATAGGAAAATGTACATTTCATTTCATTGAGAAACCCAGGGATCATGCTAAGAATTTACATTTTTGTTAAAGGTTGAATGTGCATGGACTACTAACATTAATGTTTTTAGCATAAACTTTAGAAATAATAGTCTAGGAACATTAACTTGAGTGTTACTATATAGTATATTTATTTTTTGGGTACTTGATTAAATATGTAATATGTAATATAAGCTAATTAAAGGAAATCTTCACCCAAAAAACAATTAGCATTCCAGTGAAAGGCTTCTTAATTTGCTATAAAATGATCTGATTATTATGTCTGAATTTACACCACAAAAATTGTAATCACCTTGCAAAGTTCTAAATTGTATGAAGTACATGCTGAATTTGCATATCTTAAGACTCCACCCTCCGTTTTGCCCGGTGGGCACATTAGTACTAATTAGCTGTTTACCCCTCCCATTTTTAACCACCAGCTGGAAAATTACCCAGAAGTCTCTCCTTCCCTTATTTGCATAATGAGTAAGGGAGCTGTGGTGAAAACTCTCCTTAACTTACTTGGTCCCTTAGTAAATGTTATTCTTTAAGCAGTTTACAGATGCATGGGAAGTGTTTGTTTAAACATGAGCGTAGAGAGACTTGTGCAATTTTACAGGTTATCATAAAAAAGTAAAAGAAGATTTTTTTTGTATTCTAAGTAACTCCCACAATCCATTCTGATTCCCTTCTACTGGTGGGAGAGAGTTACTAGGAAAATGCTGGTCCAATGTGGTCCAATTACATCTGCAGTAGTGTTGGTCAAATCTGTTGTAAGGTGTTTGATCAGGAGAAACAAAATCATATTTCAAGTTCAGTGAATTTAAAAAAAAATATTGATTGATATTAATGCAATTCCTTTTCACTTGTGTAATAGTCTTATTGTCACTGAATCCTTCCCATGGGTCCTCCACATAACCAAAGATTGGAATGAGAATATTTCATAAATGCCGTATTCAGGGTTTAATCAGATCTCACACTAACCTTGTATTGATGCTTGTCAGCAAATACAGTGCAATAAACAAGAACAAACTGGAAGCCACCATGGTTGAAGGCAGCTCATTGAGCTTTCTCTGTCAGGTACACTAGACATACAGCAAATGGCTTGCAGTTCTTATATCTAAGCACAATTCTATGACATGCCAGTATAGCTGCTGAGCCTATACTAAGCTGTAACACAGACCTCTCACTTTTTATAGTGTTTCCCAAACACATCTCCAAAGTTTGATCAGTCTAGATGCAATCCTAAATCTCATTGGATCTTGGATACTGGACCAATAAGATTTTGGGGGTGGGTTTAAGAGACACTACAAATAGTGAATGTTCAGTAAGAAGTGGTAGTTTCAGTTTAGCATTTCATCTGAAATGTTATGTCTCTGTACTAAGGCATATACTGGGAAATCAGCTTATTGAGTGATTCTAACTGGGTAGCTTGAATGGGCAGCCCTTAGTTCAGATGGCTCTCAGTTTAGTTCTCAGTATTTGGCTGATAGGATCTAAGATAAAATATTGCCACCAAAAAAGATCTGATTTCCCCCAAGTACCCAACAGCAAATCTGAGTAACAGAGCTATTGATGTATTGGAATATCTGCTTCCAATGTTTCACCAGTAACAATCTCCATTGATTGAATATAAGGATTTGGATTTTTAAACTGTTTAGAGAGTGACATGATAATTAAAGGGATACCAGAAACACATGTAGCAAAGCTGAGTCTGGATAATTACAGTGTAAAACCAACCAGTCTGTAACAAATACAGCCCTGCTTATAACAGTTATATCCTTCATTCACCAGATAATCTTGTATCTTTCTCTCTGTCTCTCTCCCTTTCTCTGTATATAAATATATATTGTAACTAATAATAAAGCAGGTTATCTTACAAATATAACCGGATATATAAAATAAAGAGCCTGAAATATTTACTAAAATCTGTATGTGTAGTTACACAGATAAACTTGATTCAATCTGACACTAACATGCTATCTACACACAACAATCATGATCATGTAGTTCACACAACAATCAGATCATGTAGTTCTGATGGCTATAGAAGAAGGAAAAGGGTTAATGTAAAATCCCAGAATCCCAGGTGGGACTTGCAAATCAGTTGTTTGCATGTTTAACCGATTCTGCATGTTTAATTAATAAATAGTAATTAAACAGTCCCAGAGATTTGCTCCATCTGTTGGCCAGCAGTCAGCCCATTAAGGGTCAATTAACACAAACATGGTGCTACCCGGAAACCCAGGAGGTTCGTATGTAATATATATAAAATGTACATAAATGCCAGATATGCACTTACTCCTGTATCAAGTTGGGTCGGGTGGACTCGGCCCCCGGCCCCTTCGCATAAAAACAGACCCTCTAGCTTCCACAGGTAAGGGTAACAGCAATAGATTTCTGTAAAAGCACTTGAAACAAAGAGGTACATGCTCACCTTCAAATTCTGCTGGCCCGTGTACGCTCAAGCCCCGAGCCCTTCGCTTGGCTCGTGTCATATCGAAAAGTAGTTAGACCAAATATGTGGGTGAGTGCAACAACCGGAAGAAACATCCGCCGAGGATAAAAGCTTCTTTATTCAACAAATATAGACATGGATACAGATGTAATATTTAAACCGCCTGATGCGTTTCATGCTGATACCAGCACTTCATCAGAGGCAAAGATACTGTGACACGATAATCGACTTATAAAGGCTGTACATCTCAATGGAGGCTCCTCCCTCCTCACCTCCCTTAAAGGGACAGTGGCAAAAAGAGCGAAGGAACACACCAAAGAGTGTGACTACACACATAAAACATAACACCATATATGTGTAATATAGAAAGAACGGGGGGAATATCATTAGCATCATGTAATATGAAAAGCAATAGCAGCCTTGAAGGATTAACCCAGAGAGAAATTTCAATAATATAGCACGCCAAAAAAAGGCTATATTAGTTATAACGTATTTAAAAAGGTATCCCACGAAAAACTAGAATCAAAATATTCACTAATCTACATAACCTGTCACATCAAAAACGGAATTTAGTCCATTAGGGACTCCTAGTTCCCATAATGAATATCCACTTCATTTCTATCTTACGAAGGAGGGCTAAGTGGTCACCTCCTTGATAACTGGGAGGTACTCGTTGTATGCCATGGCATTTGAGATAAGTGGCATCACCATTATTGCAATGAAAAAAGTGGCGTGCCACTGGACTTGACAAGTCTTTACATATTATGTGTCTAACATGTTCACAAAGGCAGCACCGAAGTTGTCTAATGCTGCTGCCAACGTATTGTATATTGCACTTCTTGCAAGTAGATAAACAACAAACTTAGTGTTACAAATCATTTATTCTTTTATGTCAAAGGTTCTGTTACTAATCGTACTTATAAATTTGGTTTCTATGTCAATATATCTACATACCCGACATCTAGAGCTGCCCCATTTAAAAGTGCCTTTGTGACACAACCAAGTAGGGGCTTGGTGTGTACTACGAAAGATACTAGGGGATAGAAGGTTACCTAAAGTGGGCAATTTTTTGGGAATAAATCTACATTCTTCCTGAAGAATATGATGCAACATTTTATCTGCATATAGGACTGGAATATGTCTCCTGATAATATACTTAATCTTGTTGGGGGCTATATCTGGTAGTAAAGGTAAGTGGCCCTGTGCTCATATCCCTTTCTAAGGAAGAATTCCCTTTTTTGGTCTTTTTAAGGAGGGAACCCCTAGGGACCCTAGATGCTCGACTGAGAGCAGTATTAATATTGCCAGAGTTATAGCCCCTCTCACGGAGGCGTTTTTTAAGGATGTTAGATTCCTGAATGAATAATTCTTCCGTACTGCAATTCCTGCGGACTCGCAGGAATTGACCATACGGGATACCTCAAAACACATGAGGTGGATGACTGGAATCTGCTCGTAGAATGGAATTACCTGAGCAAGGTTTACGGTACAGCGTAGTAGTAATATAATTTTTTTGACCTCTAATAAGTAGGTCGAGAAAGTCTATTTCCTGAGCTCCATAATGGGCCTTAAATTTCAGATTAAAGGTATTTGTATTTATATCTTCAAGAAAGGAATAGAACTTATTTTCATCACTAGACCAAATAATAATGATGTCGTCTATATAGCGTTTCTAAAACTTCAAAAAGGGGTACTTACAGATTAAGTTGATATTACCAAATAGATGTACTTCTTCCCACCAGCCCAAATAAAGTTTGGCATACATGGGGGCGAATTTTGCCCCCATCGCAGCCCCCTGAACCTGGACATAATATTCCCCATCACATATAAAGTAACTGTGTTGTAAAAGATATTTGATGGATTCTAGAATAAACCAAATTAGGTCTGTAGAAGAGGATGTGTAATTCTTAAGATGATATTCCACCACTATTAGTCCAAGAGCATGAGGAATGCTGGAATATAATGCAGACACATCCAGAGGTGCAAGGGCATAGTCATTTTGCCAAATCACTGTTTCCAGACTAATAATGGTCTGGGCTGTATCTCTAAGGTAGGAACTTAGTCTCGCAACAAGAGGCTGTAGAAGAATATCTACAAAATCTGAGAGGCGTTCCTCTAATGAACCAATGCCAGCTATAATAGGCCTGCCCATCGACTCTCAGAAACATTTTGATCCAGCACTCCCAAAGCTAGGCCTTCCCGAATGAGTAGGGCTAGGGTTTTCTTATAGGCTATAGTAGGGTTAGAGTAAAGATGCTTATATGTGAAACCATCTGATAGTTGTCTATCTAGTTCCCGTTTATAATCCTCCTGTCCCATAACTACTATTGTACCCCCTTTGTCCGCGTTTTTAATAACTATAGATTTATCCTCCTGCAGTATTTTGAGGGCCTGTTTTTCCTTATATGTAAAATTGCAATTTCTTTTGGAATAGAAACTTTTGTTAAATTTAAGAGTTTTTGAGGGCTACCAAGTCCTCTTCAATTAAAGGGTATGTCCAGCCCAAAAATAAACTTTTCATATATAGATAAGTTCCATGCACCAACCTGATCTGCCAAATCCGTTTTCACCAAAAATCCATATTTAGTTACAATATGAGATAGGTGGTAGGCCACATCAAGCCTGCATTTCCATTTGCCTTCCGCGTGAGAGCTACATTCCCATGACCTCGCGTAAGTATTTTCAGATGCCAAAGTCCCGCCCCCGCACGCGCGTCATAGCTCGCGAGCGCCAGCCAATCAGATGCTTGCATTCATGGACATTGCAAAAACAAGTCTGCATCAGCCAGCAGCAGTGTCCAGAATCAGGGTAAGTAAGATTATCCTCAGCACACTTGTAACCAACAAAATAAATAATGTTTAATATCATTTGTGGTTTATCTCTTACATATAATTGTGACAGTGTGTTTTTATGTGTGTGTATTTCTATGTGTCTGATTTGTGTGTGTGTGTTTGTATGTATGTGTGTGTTGATTTCTTTGTGTGATTTTAGTGTTGTGAGGTTTTGTGTGTGTGTGTGTATATGTTTATATGTATGTGTGTTTGTTAATTTCTTTGTGTGATTTTAGTGTTGTGAGTGTGTTTGTGAGGTTTTGTGTGTTTATATATATATGTGTGTGTTTGTTGATTTCTTTGTGTGATTTTAGTGTTGTGAGTGTGTTTGTGAGGTTTTGTGTGTGTGTGTGTTTATATATATGTGTGTGTTTGTTGTTGATTTCTTTGTGTGATTTTAGTGTTGTGTTTGTGAGGTTTTGTGAGTGTGTTTATATGGATGTGTGTTTATTGTTGATTTCTTTGTATGATTTTAGTGTTGTGAGTGTGTTTGTGAGGTTTTGTGTGTGTGTATTTGTGATTTTTCTTTTTGGTGTGTGATTTTTAGTGAATGTGTGTGAATTAATTTGTATGTGTGTTTGTATATTTGTCTGTGTGTGTGTGATTATCTTTAAATGTGTGTGTGTGTGATAGTTTTGTTAAGTATGTTTGTGTATTTCTATGTTAGTGTGTTTGTGACTATATGTTTGGGTTTGAGTGTATCTGGGTGGGTTTGTGACTGTCTGATGTTGTTTTCTTTTGTGAGTTTATAGTTTTGTAATATAAATGTTATTATATTATTATAATAAATTTTAATATATTAAAATTGTAATCGTGAACTATTTCACCCTTCTCGAAATATTGAACCAGAAGTAAGATAACAATGAGTAAGTATATTAATAAATTTATTTTTTACTATAATTAAAAAATGTAAATATGGAAATGTGTGTAATTTTTTTTTTTTTTGCAGTATCAAGAATTGGTGTCTATATTGTCTAGAAGAACATCTGTTACAAATCCTTACGATTCTTTTCTTGTAAATCCTTGAAGAATGAATCCAGTCTCTGTAACTGAAGATGAATCTGGATCAATTTCAAATTTGGAAAGTACAGCCTCCAATAATCGTGTAGGACATACCAATTGGTGTATCTGCAATCTCTGTTCCATTATGCCAACAGAAACAGAAAGTTTGTGCTGCAAAGAAGTTGAATTATTAAGAGAATATCACAGAGGAGTTGACATGCATAACCGAACATGATTTTTTTTTATTCGACATTGTACTGACCGTTAGGAGGTTGAATGGATGTATATGAACAATAACCTCCAATTGCAATGATTACCACGAGAAAGAGAACTAATAAGGTAATTTTCTAAAAATATTAATATGAAATATGTCTAATCATGTAATAAAAATAATTTTCTACAGTTATCTATGAGTATGAATAAGTTTGCAGAAATTAATTTTTTTTTTAATAAATGGATATTGTAACTCACGTAATAAAATTATATCACTTACAGATCCCATAAACAAATTAAAAAAATTTTATCTTTTATTTTAAATCTTTAGTATAATTTACAAAGATTATATATTAAATAAATTAATTTAATTTATTAATTTCTGGAGAGTCTTCCTCTCCTCTCTTTTTTGTAGAATACAGAGAAAGACACATCTTATTTAGATGTATGTCTTTGTGTTTAAGTTAATGTTTAGTATGTGTAAATTATACATAAATATTGTAAGATTGTCTTGTACTAAACATACACAATTTTAAATAAATAGCTCCATTTTCAAAATTACTCCATAAATATAATTACACAACTTTATCACCCACCTACCTACCCAAAGTATACACTCTTATATGTTTAATACAAAAATATGTCCTAATATTATTTACATATCAATGGTCATATAATAGGAATAATGAGTTTTTTTTTTATATTAAATATTTATTACATAAGTAAGAAATAAAAACATTTCCAATAAAAATAACACATAAAACTTATTAAAGCATGGGATTAAAAAAAAACCAATAAAGTATAGCAACCGAAAGTTAATTATTTGAAAAACGAGACGTGTTTTTCTTCAAGTTCCTCTTTGCGAGATATTGATTTATTTGCTATATTTTTTGGTGATTTTGTTTGCAAAGGAGACCAATGATAGATCAGATTTCTACTAAGAAGATCAATTGCATCTTCTATTAAATCAAAGAGAAAATCATCCTTGACTAGTTCATAAACGGATTTAGCAACCCAATCCTGTTTGTGTTTTGGGTAAACATATTTAAAATGTTTTTCACCATATTGATCAGATCTTCTGGTTGGATGTTTCACAACATCTTATTCTCTACCAACATTATGATTGTGAGAGAGTATTGCAAGCATGGTTCTTGCATGCATACCATCTATGCTATATGAAACTCTTTTTTGTCTATATTTCAACACCTTACTGTGGAAGACCTCTAAGGTCCCTGTATGACAGAATTTGTAACATGGCATATATCCTTCAATAAAACGATTGTCCATTATAATCTTGTAGATACTATGATGAGCTGGATGTCTAGAATCAACCCAACAAATGCTATTTTGCTCTTCCAAATCACCCTATCCACACATTGGGTAGTTTTTCAAGGATTGATTACAGCTTTGAGCACACCACCAAAGATGGTTAGTAATTAGCATCACCCATGATTTTAGATCAGTGCAACCTCATTTACTTGCTGCTATAATTTTCTTTGATACACCTTTAGCTAAATGCCAGACATCGAATTCATGCTCTATTTCGGGATATTCATTGCGCAAAAATTTTCTTATTGAGACATGACGATCTGTGGCAATTAAATGAACATCAATTTCTTTCTTGAGTAGATTATTGAGACAACTAATAAATGTTTCTTTCTCCAAAGCTACTGATGACATTCCTGTTCTTGTTCGATGTTATACTCAACAATTTTGTCATTATATTGATCCTGGAAAGAGTAAACACAATATTTAGCTGAAAATCCTGGATAGTCAAATTGTCCATCTCCAGCTAGAACTACTGCCCGGCCTTTTAAGTCTTCATCAATCTTTTCCTTTTCTATAGTCCAATACAAATGTATGGCTGGAAAAAGGAATTTCTTTTGTATCTTAAAATAAGTAGTTTTTGTGATTGATGGAAGTCTGATCAAATCAAACATTTCTTTTGTTTTTTTGAATGAAGAACCACTTAGGAGTATTGCAGATGACATAATAAGGTTGCCAATTGGTAATGAATTTGAAATAGGGTGACCATTCCATTGATATGATTTGTGGTCATCTAAATATCTAAGTATGACACGTAGCATACTCCCTTCAAATTTCTTTTCTATTGTAATTATTGGTTTCATGCACGGTTTAGAATCTTGATATTGACAAGGAATCATACGTAATTAATCATCCAAATTTTCATCAAAGACCAAGTATTTTAATTGCTTTACTGGAGATTTCTTTACAGTAAATGTTAATTCTTCTGAATCCTCAGAACTGAAAACCTGTTCAAGTGGTTGCGAAAAAACTTGATTATCTTCAGGTTCATGAGTGTTGCTTGGTTTATCGCTGATAAAAGAAATATTAACATCATAAATATTAGAAGAAACATTTTCCAAATTTTCAATATCTTCAAAACTTGAAGATATTATTGATGTTGTTGACAAATCCTTAATGGGAGTTGACATAATAGGTCCATAATCATGATCGGGTCTCACTTGTTCTAGATTGGAAACAGTCTGAAAAAATGTTGTGTTAGTCTTAATAACATCAGTTTAAATTTTAATTTCCTTATTTGAAATTTTTTCTGTATTCATTGATGCATCGCTGGTCCACCACTTAGATTCAGTCTGAGTTCCAACAGTTACCAAATAACCGATTATACGAACTATTGTAGATGAGGTTGACAGTGTTTCATCATCCACCCTTTCTTTTAGGAGCAGGGACATTAACCTGTGGAATATCTTCAGCATGAAAGGTGGGAAAAGGAAATATTGTAGGAACGAAGATTGGTTTCAAGACTCTTCTTGTTCCCTTCATATAATATTGGTCTTCGGAAAAATGTTTGGAGCACATTCTATGCAAACATCCTTTTGCACCTTTAAGAATCTTCTCAACTGTTTTGTCAAAATTGTATATATATAAATTATTTGGTTAAAATTATTTTATATATAATATATATTAAATTAATTTTAATATCCATATATTTTTTTATAAGAATGAAAATGTTTTATGATCAATTACATTTTATAAGTATAATATTAATAATTAATTTTATATAACCAAGAAATAAAATAATATTATATAAAATAAAATAAAGAAATAAACAATTATACTAAGTTTATAATTATTATTATTATTAATAATAATAATAATAATAATAGAATACTAATAATAAATAATATTTTAACAGTATACATACACAACAAATACAAATTTATGTAATAATTGTAAATGTAAGTTAAGGCTTCTATATATTATTATATGAATAACAAGTACAAAACTTCAAACAAAAGTAAGATAATAAGTTTAATTAAACACAAATAGCATTAAAGAAAATAGCTTTTGTATTAGACCAGACATGTCTACTTTCTAAACAATGAGTATAACCATGAAAGGATTATATGCAGACAAAAAAACAAACAAAAAACAGACTATCACATCAGCAATCCACATTTAAAACATTGTAAGCCTAACATAAAAATATTTTTGAGCATTAAATAGTAATTATAAATAAATATTTTAAATCAAAATTACTGTAATATATTTACTCATGTAATAATAAAAAGTATAGTGCATAACACTAAAAAAATTAAAATATAATACTTATTATTTTAATTTAGAGTATATATTTACTTATTAATTACTTAACGTACACTTAATGTTGAGAGATTATAAAAATATAAAATTTAGTTAATATTAATAATTAAATAGTTTTTTATGCATTTAATTAGGATCATCTAAAGGGTTTTAATCTTTAACACAGAAATACCATATATGTATTTTAACTGATTTCATATCTCTCTCTCTGTCTCTCTCTCTATATATATATATTTATATATAAAATTAAAATTATATAAAAGTTAGTTGAAGCATAGCTAATGTTATTACAGAGACAGACTTATAATAATAATATTACAATATATATCGCTAGAAAGAAATATATTCTAAATTTATACATTATTATATCGGCTTACATTAACATAAGCAATGCAATTCCTAAAGAAATTACCTTAGAATTTAACAGTAAGTCCGATAAATTGGAAGCCCAGCAAGCAGATAAGTAGGATCGCTTTGTTACTGCATGGTCTACTAACAGCTGATCTGATAGCAACCGCTTTGTGCAGTTACTTAGTTCCGTACACAATGCTTACTCGCTGCTGATTGGATGTTGGACTTACAGTAGGCGGGACCTGAGGGTCAAGCCTCTGGAGATGGACAGTGCACTAGCTTCCGTTCCCTGCGCTGTGCTGTCTTAACAGACATGCGCGGGAACAGAAAAAGAACAGATTTGGATATACGCAATTGAGCACATAGAGAAGCTAGATTCGTCCCTGTTGAAGAAACATGCCAGATAAACAGGTAGATAACTTAAGATTGGCTGAACCGATTTTCATGGGGTAAAGTTTGTTTTGAAGCTTAAAAATGGGCTAAACACATATAGAAATATGCTTTTAGGGGTGGACATGCCCTTATTTATATTTATATTTATATTTACTGTATTTGCAATGGAGCTGGCACCAAAACCCACCCTGAATCTTTGATTCTACAGTTATATGATGTGTTTTGTGTTATGTGATTGCTATTAAAGCTATAAAATAGTCTGTCAGTACCTGGGGATATCCATACAGACTTGTTATCTGGGCTATGGGGATTGTTGTCTCAGAGGTAAGATCCCCAATAAATCCAGCAATCTTTCTATTTCCCATACAGGAGTAATTAGGGACTGGCTCCTTGGTACCGGATAATATCTGGAAAACGCTCCTCACAGCCTTCCCAGGACTCCCACAGGAATCATATATATTGTATCCCAGAGTCAGGTTCGGAAGCAGATGTAAACTTTTAGTATGTTCAATTAATAAATGAACCATCATAATGTGGGATTTTTGTTGATACCGTGAGCTGAGAAAATAAATAATGCAAAGAAATATTTCTACATGAATTTCTACATTTACATTAATCAAAACAAACATCAAATATAATCTATATCCAGGGGCGCACCTGCCATGAAGCAAAGTGAAACATTTACTCATGATGCACTCCTGTGGTCATCTAAAAAGGAGGCAGCTAAGTCAAGGCATAATTGACAAAAAGACTAAAGACTTTTTAACAGGTGACCACCCGAGAACCCCAGTCTTTTACATGCTGCCCAAAATCCATAAATATATGGAAAAACCCCCAGGCCATCCTATAGTCTCAGGGATCGATTCATTGCTGCAACCACTAGGCAAGTACATTGAATATTTCTTACAGCCCATTATAAGAAGCAATAAAATATGTCTTAAAGACACATCTAAATTCCTGAGACATATAGGAAGTCTGGGAAATTTAAGGGAGCAATCCTATCTGTGTACTATGGACATTGAGGCGCTATACACCTCCATTCCACATGATCTAGGAATGGAGTGTGTGGAACGTGTTTTGCTTGTTTGGAGCTATGAAACCAAACTTGTATATTTCCTCATGCATTTACTAAACCTATGTCTTACCAAAAATGACTTCTGGTTTTATGATACATACTTTTTCCAAGCCCAAGGGACAAGCATGGGTGCCCATTTCACACCCACGTATGCTAATATAGTGGTGGCTGACTTTGAAAAAAGTATGTAATAGAAAATAAGGAGTGGGGGGGTAAATTACAGGGCTACACCAGGTATGTAGATTACATATTCTACATATGGGAGGGTGACTTACCATCGTTGCAAGAATTTACAAAGTTTATGAATGATGCCCACCCCACCCTTAATTTCACACATAATGTTAATAAAAACAAAATTAATTATCTAAATGTCATGGTCTTAAAGGGAGAACAATCTCTAATTACTGATCAATATGTAAAGGACACTGACCATAATAATCTACTCAGGGCAGACAACTTCCATCCTAAAAATACAGTACAAAGCCTTCCATACAGTCAATTTTTAAGAGTCCGAAGAATAGTCAGTGAAGAAGAAACATGCAAACAAAGACTTACAGAAATGAGAAAGAAGTTTGAAGACAGAGGTTATAATAGCCAGAAGTTAAAGGAACAATGTGAAAAAGTCTTGCAGTTAGAAAGAGATACACTACTAAAGGAAAGAGAGAAAGGCATTGAAAAGAAAAAAGAAAGAATTCCGTTTGTCACTTTGTTGAATACTCACTCCAAACAAGTTGGAAGAATAGTGAAAAACCATTGGAAAATATTGCAGGAAGATCCAGAATACGGCAAACTGTTCACTGAACCTTCCTTAATTTCCTACAAAAGAGCTTCCAACCTAAGTAATTATTTAGTAAAAGCAGATATGGTACCCCCTTTAAAAAAGAGACAAATATTCTTTGGTACACCACAAGAAGGGAAATTCCTATGTAAGAATTGTGGTATCTGCAATTCCATCATTAGAGGTAATCACATCTATCACCCAAGTAAGGAAAATAAAATCAAATTAAAGGACTTTGCAACTTGTAGTACAAAAGGAGTAAAATATCTGATTAAATGTCCCTGTGGAAAGGGATATGTAGGGAAAACTAAGAGGGAAGTCAGATCCAGGATAAATGAGCACAGAAGGAGCATTGCTAATTATGATGGTACAAACTCACAGTATGAGACTCCTTTGAGTAAACATTTCTTTCTGTTCAAACACAAAGTCTCCCAGGTAAAATGGCAAGCATTAGAGGTGGTAAAAGAACAAACTAGAGGGGGAGACTTTAACAAAATGCTCCTTAATAAAGAGGCCATGTGGATTGATAGACTTAATACAATCAACCCATGCGGCGTTAATGAAGACACAGGTCTAAACAGTTTCCTATAAGCTCTTTTTCGTACATTAGGTAACTCGCTTCACTGTATCTCACTTATGATTTTTACCTATAAGGTTTTGACACTGATTAATCATTAACTAAAATGTATGTGATACATATACAGTAACTATTTCGATGCAATGAGACATTAACTTGTATCTTTTACAGGAATGATACTGCCATCTAGTGGCGAACATTTATATTTAAGTTTTATTGTAACAAATGGAGTCAATACTGAAATGTGGTTTTAAATTGTTTTATTTTGTAACACTGTACATTTATACACCTTTTTTATTATACAGCTGAATATACATTGGAAACATCTAAAAGTTGTTCACAAAGAACTTGATCACAAGCCAAAGACTATGAGTATGTTTTCACTAAATTTTGGACATTATCAATAAGGACACTTATGGACATCTCCAAGTTTGGCTAGACACTTTAAATTGAATGTTAAATTACATTTGGCCACTCCCCCGAAAGGTTGGAGGGAGGAGCAGTTCTGGATCACTGGGTCTATAAATGGTGGTATGGGTTATAGTGTGAGTTACACCTGATGAAGGAGACATAGTGATCTCCAAAATGTAGTGTGTTTGTGTGATGCAATAAACAGAATTTTTTCTGAGAAACAGTGTGCGCTTCCATCAACCCCTTTTCTGCTTGTGCGATATCCATGGTGAGACTGTGTCTATTGTATAAAGGTTTGATCCATGGTGAGACCGTGTCTATTGTATAAAGGTGAGATCCATGGTGAGACCGTGTCTATTGTATAAAGGTGTGATCCATGGTGAGACCGTGTCTATTGTATAAAGGTGTGATCCATGGTGAGACCGTGTCTATTGTATAAAGGTGTGTGTCGATTGTAAAAGGTGATCCATGGTGAGACCGTGGTCTATTGTATAAAGTTGTGATCCATGGTGAGACCGTGTCTATTGTAAAAGGTGTGATCCATGGTGAGAGACCGTGTCTATTGTATAAAGGTGTATCCATGGTGAGACCGTGTCTATTGTATAAAGGTGTGATCCATGGTGAGACCGTGTCTATTGTATAAAGGTGTGATCCATGATGACGTGTTCATGTATAAGGTGTGATCCATGGTGAGACCGTGTCTATGTATAAAGGTGAATCCATGGTGAGACCGTGTCATTGTATAAAGGTGAGATCCATGGTGAAACCGTGTCCTATGTATAAAGGTGAGATCCATGGTGAGACCTTGTCTATTGTATAAGGTGAGATCCATGTGAGACCGTGTCTAGGTATAGGTGGAGCCATGGTGAGACCGTGTCATTGTATCAAGGTGAGATCCATGGTGAACCGTGTCTATGTAATAAGGTGTGATCCATGGTGAGACCGTGTCTATTGTATAAGTGAGATCCATGGTGAGACCGTGTCTATTGTATAAAGGTGTGATCCATGGTGAGCTGGTCTATTGTATAAGGTGAGATCCATGGTGAGACCGTGTCTATTGTATAAAGGTGATCCATGGTGAGACCGTGTCTATGTATAAAGGGGAGATCCATGTGAGACCGTGTCTATTGTATGAGGGTGATCCATGGTGAGACCGTGTCTATTGTTAAAGGTGAGATCCATGGTGAACCGTGTCTATTGTATAAGGTGAGATCCATGGTGAGACCGTGTCTATTGTATAAAGGTGTGATCCATGGTGAGACCGTGTCTATTGTAATAAAAGTGAGATCCATGGTGAGACCGGTCTATTGTATAAAGGTGAGATCCATGGTGAGACCGTTGTCTATTGTATAAAGGTGAGATCCAGGGGGAGACCGTGTCTATTGTATAAAGGTGCGATCCATGGTGAGACCTGTGTCATTGTATAAAGGTAAGATCCATGGTGAACCTGCATTTGGATAAGGTGAGATCCATGGTGAGACTGTGTCTATCGTATAAAGGTGTGATCCATGGTGAGACTGTGTCTATTGTATAAAGGTGTGATCCATGGTGAGACTGTGTCTATTGTATAAAGGTAAATCCATGGTGAGACCGTGCCTATTTAAAAGGTGTGATCCATGGTGAGACCGTGTCTATTGTATAAAGGTAAGATCCATGGTGAGAGACTGTGTCTATTGTATAAAGGTGAGATCCATGGTGAGACTGTTCTATTGTATAAAGGTGATATCCATGGTGAGACTGTTGTCTATTGTATAAAGGTGTGATCCATGGTGAGACCGTGTCTATCGTATAAGTGTGGATATCCATGATGAGACCGTGTCTATGTATAAAGGTGTGGATCCATGGTGAGAGACCGTGTCTATTGTATAAAGGTTAGATCCTGGTGAGACTGTGTCTATTGTATAAGGTTGGATCCATGGTGAGACCGTGTCTATTGTAAAGGTGTGATCCATGGTGAGACTGTGTCATTGTATAAAGGTGAGATCCATGGTGAGACGTGTCTATTGATAGGTGTGATCCATGGTGATACTGTGTTATTGTATAAAGGTGAGATCCCATGGTGAGACCGTGCTATTGTCTATTTATAAAGGTGATATCCATGGTGAGACCGTGTCTATTGTATAAAGTTGAGATCCATGTGAGACCGTGTCTATTGTATAAGGTGTGACCATGGTGAGACCGTGTCTATTGTATAAAGGTGAGATCCATGGTGAGACCGGTGTCTATTGTATAAAGGTGTGATCCATGGTGAGACCGTTGTCTATTGTATAAAGGTGAGATCCATGGTGAGACCGTGTCTATTGTATAGGGTGAGATCTTGGTGAGACTCGTTGTCTATTGTATAAAGGTGAGATCCATGGTGAGACTGTGTCTATTGTATAAAGGTGTGATCCATGGTGAGACCGTGTCTATTGTATAAAGGTGAGATCCATGGTGAGACTGTGTCTATCGTATAACGGTGAGATCCATGGTGAGGACTTAGACACACTCAGCAAAATGTTTAGTTATTAGTGATAGTCAGTGCAACAGCTTCCAACTCACGTCTGTCTGTACCTTCCCCAGTCAAGTCTCTTTGCAAGGTAAGTGAAGGAGAATGGTCTGGAGCAATACAAACAACTTTCCTTTTTAGCAACGGGGTTTGTGTTGTTTGTGTTACTGGAGACTAAACTTTCTAGGCCATCTGGTTAACACACAATATTTGTGTAAGGGTGGAGGAGGGGCAGTGACTGCTCTCTCCGCAGGTGAACATCTTCCCACTTTCCCTTCTTGAGGTGAAGATAATCCTGAGGGGGAGGGGGTCATTAATGTTAATTAGACTCTCACTTTTAATTGTCACAGAGCACAATGATTGGGCAAGGCAGCTAAAGCTGGTACACACGATGCAATAATTCCCCCCAACCGACCGACATATCAGTGTTCAGTCAGTCAGTCAGGCCGAATTACTGTACAGCGGCTTTTTTGTGGCAAACCGATCATCCACCATTTGTCCGTCCAAATCGACCGAACGAACAATCTGACAGGTTAAATCACAACCGATTGTGCAGTCATCTATAGACTACCCGACGTCGTGATCGGACTGTCGGTGCGCTGCTTTGTCCGCGACTGACAGTCCTTTCTCCTGGCGGACCGTTAGAAAGCCTTGACAGTCGGTCAGGAGGAAGGATTGTATAGTGTGTACCTAGCTTTAAAACTGATCTATGCAAGATCAATTGGAAAAGGGAACATAAATGCAACAATCATACAGGACCCGGTCCTTGCCGTTTGGATAACACCTGCTTCTGCTGTTGTGTGAACTTGTTTCAAGCAACCACAGCAGGAGTGAGGCACTTCCTGGTCGTGGCTGTCAGTTATTGGGTGTGAGTCACTGACGCGGCTTTGACTGGCAGACAAAAAGCAGGAAGCAGAGAGGGGAAGCGAGGGACTGGGTGTTGTAAGTTCAGGTGCATCTTTGGGGAAGGTAAGTAAAATGTAATGGGGTTTGGGAGGGTCCTACAGCTATATGAAAGTTTTCTTTTAATTAATTGGTGGACATGCCCTTTAAATTATAAAGCCTCTTCCCCAGAAAATCCTATTCCTGCTCCTAGAGGCTCAATGGATAGGAGTTCTGCTTATGCATTGGCTGACACACACTGTGTGTGTCACGAACTTACCTGCCTCTCCGGTCCGCGCCCCGCACTGCACTTCCGGTGGGCAGCGTCGTAGACGTCATGACGTTACGACGCCGCACACCCGAGCAGCGCGGAGTATTTAAAAACCGGCATCCTCCTGGACCCTGTGCCCGATAGTACATTTGCTACCACCCTGGATCCGGTACTCACCTGCCTCGGATCTGGTACCTACCCTGACCGCTCCAGCTACTTACCATATCCAGCACCCAGTTTCCAGTTACTTACCTAGCCTGCATCCATTCTCAAGTTACTTACCATTGTTCCAGCATCCAGCCTACAGTTCCCAGCAGCACCATTGTTCCACATCCAGCCTACAGTTCCCAGCAGCACCATGTTCCAGCATCCAGCTACAGTTCCCAGCCACCACAGTTCCAGCATCCAGCCTACAGTTCCGCAGCAGCCATTGTTCCAGCAGCCAGCCTAATTCCCAGCAGCACCATTGTTCCAGCATCCAGCCTACAGTTCCCAGCAGCACCACAGTTCCAGCATCCAGCCTACAGTTCCCAGCAGCACCATTGTTCCAGCATCCGCCTACAGTTCCCATAGCACCATTGTTCCAGCATCCAGCCTACAGTTCCCAGCACCACCATGTTTCCAGCATCCAGCCTACAGTTCCCACAGCACCATTGTTCCACAGCACCAGCCTACAGTTCCCAGTAGCACCATTGTTCCAGCATCCAGCCTACAGTTCCCAGCAGCACCATTGTTCCGGCATCCAGCCTACACTTCCCAGCAGCCTCTGTGTCCTGCAATTCCCGACTATACGCCTCCTCCTAAGCGTACTTGTAAGTACCCCGCCTCCCGGCCATTTA
This sequence comes from Hymenochirus boettgeri, assembly GCA_019447015.1. Lineage (NCBI taxonomy): Eukaryota > Metazoa > Chordata > Amphibia > Anura > Pipidae > Hymenochirus > Hymenochirus boettgeri. The sequence goes on from CM033469.1 coordinate 1,658,915, forward strand.
TTACAGTACTATCGGGCCATGGAAACGCCTGAGGGGGCTATGGCAGAGTTGAGTAAAACTCTCCAAGCTTTGTCCAAATGAATGGACCTGTTTGAACACCATCAGGGCCAGTTGGCTCAGTTCATGGATACCCTTGCTGTCCGGCTACCCCCAGCTGCTCCTCTGCTCCGGTTCTACGCCACCTCCTTCGCCGTCCGGATCCGGTATCATTCTCTTCGAGAGAGCCCCGCATACCCCCGCCCTCGCGGTTTGATGGTGATGCCCAAGCCTGCGTGGATTCATTAATCATTGCCGAATCCAATTTGAACTTCAACCATCTCATTTTGCATCGGATCGTGCAAAGGTTGGGTACATCATCGCCTTGTTGGAGGGCAATGCTCTGGCCTGGGCTTCCTTTATGGGAAAAGACTATCCTCTAGTCTATAATGTTACTGACTTCCTGAGTATGTTTCGCAAGGTCTTCGATGCTCCAGAAGAACCTCTCTCCCTCCTCCCTTTGATGCCAATTGTCACGTTCCGTGGTCAATATTCTATCGAATTTCGTACCCTTGCTGCGGAGACTTCTTGGAACATGAGGCACTTACTGCAGCCTTTTGGCAGGGACTCTCTGATCGCCTCAAGGACATTAGTATCTAGAGAATACCTTTCCCATTGGAAGACTGATTACACTATGCATACAGATTGATACCCGCTTTCGTGAACGGCAGGCAGAAAGGTCTGGACTCGTTCCACATCCCTAAGACCTTTCCTAGGCCTGCTCAGACCTTTCCACAACCCATATCTTCGGGTGAAGAGCCGATGCAAATTGGCGGCACTCATCTATCTCCCGAGGAAAAATCACGCCGATGTACCAATGGACTTTGTCTCTATTGTGCTGGGCAAGGTCACTTTGTAAGAAATTGTCCCCAGAAGTTGGGAAACCCAGGACCTAGAGTTAAGGAAGAGCTCCTTCTAGGTAATGTTAAGTCTCCTGCCAAATTTGAACCACTGAAACTCTTTCTACCAGCTACTATCACCTGTAATGGTAAAACTTTTTCCTCCCAGGCCTTTGTCGATTCTGGTGCCGCTGGAAATTTCATTTGATTCTACCTATGCAGCTCAATGGGGCTTCCTCTCCTTCACTTGCAGCAACCTCTTCCAGTTCTGGCTATTGACAATAACCCGTTGGCTTCGGATTCATCTCCACATCTACATACGAAGTCCTATTTCCCATTGGCATACCACCAAGAACGTTATCTTTTCTTGTCATCCAAAGCCCTTCTGCTCCCCTGATTCCGGTCTTCTCATGGCTCAGATTACACAACCCTGTTATAATTGGTCTAACAATACTCAAGTCTTGGAGCCCTTTCTGTTTCAAAAATGGCCTTTCTACTCATTGCACTACCATTACCTGTGAAAATAATATCTGAGAACAACCTCCCTGAATGTTATCATGATTTCTCTGATGTTTTCTGTAAAAGCGAGCTGAGAAGCTACCTCCGCACCGACCCTACGATTGCCCCATCGATCTTCTCTCTGGTACTATGCCTCCTCGGGGACGCACATACCCACTGTCTCCCTGGAAACTCTCTAGCCATGAAAGAGTACATTACTGAACATTTGTCTAGGCGTTTCATACAACCTTCCACTTCCCCTGCTGGAGCTGGGTTCTTTTTTGTTGAGAAAAAAGACGGAGGTTTATGACCCTGCATCGACTACCGTGGGTTAAATAAAATCACAATAAAAAATCGGTATCCTCTCCCTCTCATCTCTGAGCTGTTTGACCAGATAAAGGGGCTAAAATATTTACACACTGGATCTTCGGGGGCCTACAATTTGATCCGTATACGCAAAGGTGACGAGTGGAAAACAGCCTTTAATACTAGAGACGGTCACTACGAATATCTCGTAATGCCCTTTGGCCTTTGTTTGCTCCAGCGGTGTTCCAAGAATTCGTAAATGACATTTCCGGGATATGTTGGGAACTCCGTAGTAGTATATCTCGATGACATTTTAATCTTTTCTCAAGATCTGCCCTCACACCCGCATCCATGTCAAACAGTGTTTTACTACGTCTGAGAAGAATAGCCTATATGCCAAACAGGAAAGTGTCTGTTTGAGTGTTCACAAGTACCCTTCCTAGGCTACATCGTATCTGCGCAAGGGTTCCAGATGGATCCTGCTAAAGTTTCGTCCATCCAAGATTGGTCTCTTCCTATGGGAACCAAAGCTATTCAAAGGTTCATTGGGTTTGCCAATTACTACAGACAATTCATTCAAGGTTCTCTTCAATAATTTCCCCGATATTAGCCCTCATCAGTAAAGGTGGTAAGCCTCATTCATGGACCCCTGCAGCCCTCGAAGCCTTCAAACGACTCAAGGAGGCCTTTGCTGATGCTCCTGTTCTAGTCCATCCAGATCTTAGTCTTCCCTTCTACATCGAAGTTGATGCCTCGCTTTGCGCTGGAGCCATCCTTTCCAAAGACAAGGCCCTAAAAGGAACTCCATCCCTGTGCTTTTTTTCTCAAGAAGTTTCTACCACCCAACGAGCGAAACTTGATGTTGAAATAGGGAACTTCTTGCCATCAAACTGGCCCTCGAGGAGTGGCGTCATCTATTGGAAGGAACATCTGTACCTATCACCATCCTTACTGACCATAAAAACCTTGAATACTCCAGAATCTTAAAAGGTTAAAAAGATTTTTTTCACTATAGTTGCCCTTTAATCCTTTCCGTGATTTACCTAGCCACTATTGAATTTCTGCAGCTCAGGGAAAATCCACTCATGTGTTCAAGACATTTGTGTGTAGCAATATGTAATTGTGTGTAGCAATGTTGTGTTTATGTGTATGAGAATCAGAGTGTGGGTTGCATGTGTTGTAGTGTATAACTGATGCATAGTGTATTATTGTGTGTACCAGTGTGTTAGTGTGTTTTGTGCATGAAATAAAGTTGAAACTTCTGCACAAGTCTTGTGAGTGCTCTGCAATTTACTCTATGGTTGGATATCTATCTATCTATCTATCTATCATATGCTGTCTGTCTATCTATCTCGGTCTGTATCTAACTCTGTCCGTCCGTCCATCATCCATCTCTGTCTATCTAACTGCAATGAATGTATCTATCTATTTATCTACAGTATCTCACTCTATCTATCTAACTCAGTGTATCCATCCATCTATCTATCTATCTCGTCTGACTGTCTATCTAACTCTGCCTGTGTATCTATCTATATATCTGTCTATCTAACTCATCTGTCAGTCAGTGTAGAGGTGAGCGCAGGGCTGTTACTTGCTGCGCTGGCATGCGTGTTACATCATCGAGCACACGTAATTGCCCCGCTGTGCGAAGTGCCCAGAAGTCATCACGCAGACGGGAAATCCGGAAGTTCGGGCACTTCTGCAGGTAGCAACCCCACTGCATTCTGGCAGAGTAAGCTAGCCCCTCCCTCTAGTCAAGAATGACAATTGACATCATGGCTGATTGATTGCTTTTTAACCTGCTGCCTCCTGTGCATGCACAAGCTTATAACTCTGAGAATGAGGGAAGGCATAAAGATATCATATTAAATATCTGGTTACAAATGCAGGCAATAACCGACTACCAACTGATTTTTTGTTTTTTTAAAAAGATTAGCTTACAAAGGTGGTGGCAGAACCTGGATAAAGGCAGCAGCAAAGAAAATCAGTCTAGTGCCTGTCTGGTTGAAATACCACGTACCTTACATCATCCACCATTAATCTACATTACAACTATTGAGAAACCTATTGCACAGAGTTGTGCTGAGATCAGATTTACTCTCATTGTGGAAACTGATACTGGTAAATGGTTGACACTGATCACACACAGACACTGGCACAATACTTGGCACACAACAATGGTAAAATGATTAGTACATGGACTACTGGTATAATGGTTGGCACACAGACTGGTAAAATGCTTGGCACACAGACAACGGTAAAAACGCTTATACACGGACTCTAGTAATAGGGTTGGCAAAAGACTGGTGAAATGCCGGAAAACACACTGATAAAACTGGTAATAGTTGGCACAGACATTAGTTAAATGCTTAAAATATGGAAGCAGCAAATGTTGGCACAGACATTGGTAAATAGCAAATTGGCAGTCATAATGGCACTTGACTGACAGACAAGGCCAACCCTTTTCAACTGCCCATTTGCCAATCATTTGGATATTGACAAGATGGATATAGACATTGGTTAAAATGTTTGGTAAATGGTTGGCATTGTCTGTGCATCAAGTCTTCGACTCTCAGCATTCCCCTACAAAAACTCTGCAGATAGGGGATGCTGGGAGTTGTAGTTGCACTGCCACTGAACAACCTAAAAAGAACTCCAGGACTCCCAGGTGCCTACAGCAGTGACTAACACTCCTTCCCCCCCCTCCAGACAAACAACCTCAAGCTTCACTTCCTGTTCCATTATGTGGAGCGAAGGGAAGGCTGGGGGACCATTAGTCTCGTAAGTGGGCAGAGCCCACATGCGCAAAGCTAATACCATTGAAAGGCTTTGAAAAACCAGACATACAGCCCAGAAACAAAAAATCCTGCTGGACCCCAGATTTATCCCTTTAAAGAGGACAAACCGGTAAAACAGGACGTCTGGAAACCCTAGATCTACTGCAAGCCAAGGGAAAACAAATGTTACCCGCCCCCTAGTGGTGCAGGATCTGTTAATGTGAGGTACTGGGAATGATCCTGTTTGCAGCCTATTAAACTTCCCTCACACTGACCTGTGCATTGCTGCCCCCATTTCCAGCACTGACATGTCACCTGTGGTACAGACACATTGCTGTGTCAGCTCTTCCTGTTTTTCCATTCCACAGTCATCAGCTGTATTTCCCACAGCGCCACCACTGGTCATCCTGAGATTTGTTTTGAAAAGTTACAATGTACTCACGGAGACCTCTAGTGGTCAGAGACGAACATACTTTAGCAATGAAAAAAATTCATTTGCGTGACTGTCATGCGCTTTTAAAGCGAAATGGTGCGATTATCGTGATGTCTATGGCGACAGCCTGCTAATCCAGCTCTAACCCTCTGTATGTTCCCCCAAAAGTGTTCTTAAATCAACCAAAAACCAGCATATACTCATGCCATAGTTGTATATGTTGTACATCCATAATTAAGGGGGTCAATGGTGATTCATCCGTCAAGGGGCATACTGATCAATTGATAGGGTATGACACCACAGGTAATTTATTTATTGGAATTATTTATTGGAATGTCCCTGTGGATTTGGTTATGTAGGGAAAACCAGCAGACCATCTAAAGAATGTATAAAAGAGCACAAAAGGATGTTACGAATTTCAAGATGGGTACCAGTTACGATACCTCTGTATCCAGACATTGCAATGATATGAGACATACGCATAAAATGATTGATACTTGAACACGAGTAGAGGAGGATATATTACTAGGTTGCTCCTACGAGAGAATTTTCTGGATTAGGTTTCTTGATACACTAGTACCAAAGGTTTAAACAAATCATGGACACTGAAACGCTTTTTATGATGTTTTTTATAAGATTTGATTCAAAAAAAGTTTTTTGTTCTTTCCACAGATCACGTCTGCCTTAATCAAGATAAATACAAAAGCGGTAAATATGTAGACCTATGTGTATATAGATATATATACCCTTGTCAAGTTCTTTCCCCCTTAGGTATTCTAATGGGATAGCACCATTTAAAATAGACTTGGATCACCCTCTTGAGAAGAGGGATGGACTCTATACCCTTAGGGGTTATGGACACTTGCAAGACTTTCTGTATGGACTATTTTATTGGACTTTTTATGGACCTGTTTTTGACACAAGAAGTGTTGGCGTGGGGTTTATTTGCATGGTGTATATGATTATATGTACCCTCCCCTATTATGTCCTATAGCTTCCACTCCATTGAAAGCTATGCAAGCTGTGATGCAGTGTTCAATAATTTCAGCTAAAAAAAAGTTGTGTCAAAAGTGACAACTATAGATACCATCATTAGACCATGACTCAGACAGGCATGGCACTCACACTGCAAATAATAATGCTGTCATAAGGACAAAGGTGACCAAATACGGTCATAAAGCCAGTGGTGGTGAGTAATCAAAGCTTTATTGATACAAGTAAACACACAATATATAATCATATAAACATGTAGCAACTCTGATATAAAAACTGCAAGGTAGAAAAGAGTATAAAAAGTAGCCAAATACAAATCACCAACAAAAGCTAAATATTCTAAAGTCAGCATATGAGTGGAGAACTAAATAAGGAAACCAGTCCTCCTGAATTGGAAAAGTACATTTGTCTGTATCCACAAGTCCGGCTGATCTCAGTAATTATATGTGCAAGTTAGCATTCCTGGTATAACTGCGGTACAAAAAAATGGTGTGCCTAGCCGTATCTCACTCAGCCAGCGTCCGTGGCAGCTGATGTAAACTCTGTAAGAGTCCGGGGAAGCTGTAAAAGAACCCAAGGGTCCAGTAGTGCAGATCTGTTAAAGTGATACCGGGCTTCCACGGATATATCTGGTCACTCTTCTATTTTCTAATTCAGGAGGACGGGTTTCCTTTATTTAGATTCTCCACTCATTGCTGACTTTAGAATATTATATGCTTTTGTTTTGGTGATTTGTATGTGGCTACTTTTTATACTCTTTTCTACCTTGCAGTTTTTATATCAGAGTTGCTCATTTTTAAGACGATAAATAAATGTCCAGATGGCGTCTGGGTCACCTCACTTTTTGCTCCCACACTTGCGCAGACTTTTCAGAGGTGAAAAGGTATGCCATCCCATAAAGGGATTTGATATCCCCATGAGACACTATTCATCATGACTCAGAGACAAGTGGAAATTAAGAGTGCAGGAACATAAAAGGAATATTAGAATTATATCCCCGGGACTCAGTCTGATCCCTCTACGCAGAACTTTAACTAAAAAGGACACACGCCAGCACAATGAAGTGGTGTATTCTAGACAAAATTAATAGATCGGCAAGAGGGGGGATATTAAAAAATCACTGTTACAAGCAGAGGCTTAAAAAATGCAAAGCCTAAATCCAACAGGTCTGAATGATACATGGTCTATTAAACCTTTTTTATATTAAGACTGATTTTGTCTTACAGGTCATATTATTAACTTCGGATAGGCACGTGGAGATTGTTTTTTTTTTAGATTATATTTGTTTATAGATGGTTTCATCTTTTATCACAGATTACAAAAGGATTTTTAATCACATAGAACATGAATAAATTATATTTATTACACTGGTCCCTTTGACCAATAACAGTTTGTACACTGTAAATTTGCAACATTGCCACTTTCTGTACGCATAATGTCACTTTCTGCACGCATAGTGTTATTTATGTCAATTTATGTCACATAGTGTCTACTTTTTTTTTTAAACACTTTTTTTTGGTTCCACACATATCATATGACAGTTTTATACAAAATCCAAAGAGTCATTTTCGGATGGTTACAGAATCAAAACATATATGGTTAGTTTGTGTGGAGAGAGTTAGTCGGTTGCAGTTATATGGATAACCTATACATTAAACAGTGCCGAGCCCTTGAGTCATATACAGTAATATGTTTACTTATGTGTATTTGCCGTGGTTGCCAAGCCGCTGCCCCCCCGGGCCCACGCCAATGGGCGGAATTGGGTTCTAGGGTTCCCATATACGCTGGTTCAACATATCTATCAGATCAGATGCCAGATTAGGATGGGTTTAGTTTTTAGGGTATCCGGGGACTCAATCCAGGGGGTCCAAATTTTATAACATTTGTTTGGGACGTTCCTGTGTCTGTACATCACTTGAGATATGGCAGATCTGTATTTATTAATTTGATCCATTTTTAAGTTTAGAGTTTGGGAGACATCCATCTTAATATGATCGTTTTCCTTGCATAAAATATTGTCCCTGCAGGAGAGCCAGTTCTGCACTAGACCAGATCTCCCCCTCCATCAGTCCTAAGAGGCAAGTCGACAGTTGGGGGCTGACTGGTGTGGGTGTTAAATTTTTCAAAAATCGAAGTATCTCCATCCAGAATGGGTAGACTTTAGGGCATTCCCATATCAGGTGTATGAAGTCAGCACCATCCTGTAGACATTTGGACATTTAGATTGGTGTACGATCTTACACTGGATCAGTTTATTGTTAGAGGCCGGGGAGCCTAATGTATGTGAACTGAACAGGTCCGTCCACTGTTCCTCGGAAAGTGGGTCCAGGGAGGGGGACCATTAATCTTTAATTGTTTTGTGGCTGGGAGTGATTTGAGTGAGAGCAGATGTGTGTATATTTTGGAGATGATATGCCCCTGATTCCCTGTGTGCGTATGATTCCTATGATAGGGTGCTTTGATATTGTATTGTAGGAAGAGGGAAAACTGACCCTCAGGGCATGTGGATCTGTATGTAGCGGAAACTGTTCGCGTTCGGGAGCTTGTGAATCGTCGGAGGTCTGTGAGAGGGATTTTGGTATTATGTACTAAGTCTCCCAGCATTTGGACTCCCCATTCTTTCCACTGCGTCCAACCCGGAGCGGAGAAGTTCGGGAGTATTTTTGTTCCAAGGGGGGTAGGTGTTCAAAGTGTCCTTGCTGCTGAGGAGGAGATTGCGAGATGCCATATTCTGGCTGATTGTTTAAGTAGTGTTGTCGCAGGGCCTATTTATGTTGTTTGGGGGCCGCTAAGTAGGCCATGAAAGGACCAGTAAGATATAGAGTGGTCATTAGGTCAGAGGATTGGGGGGGGTGGAGGGGTAACCCAGGCCTGGAGGTGTTTAAGTTGCGAGGCCCAGTATAGCTGCAAGTCAGAAGGGCCAGCCCCCCCATGTGCCTGGAGGCCTAGTTTAGATGTCTTAATTCTTGGCTTTTTAACTGTTCCAGATAAAGGAAGTGACCATACTATTGATTTTCGTGAAAATGTTTTGGGATGTAGGCTAAGCTGTGTTGAACTGTTGAGGATCTTGGGCAGCAAAAGATTTTTATCACTGAACCCTGCCTTATAGATTTAATGGACTTCTCTCATCTAGCATCTTTCTCCGTGTGTGGGCCAAAAACTGGAGATGTTAGGGAGTAAAATTTTTGAGGGGATTTGGTGATTTGAATGCCCAAGTATTTAAAGTGTTGTACTATAGGATAGGGAGGGAGCTGGGAGTCTTGCTGGTAGGGAATGTATCTAGGGGATACAGAGCGATTTGTCCCATTGATCTGGAGACCAGAGTGGCTACCGAATTCATTAATAGGGTGAAAGCGTGTTGTGAGGGATGAGGTGGGGTTTCCTAGGTACAAGATTAGATCATCAGCATAGAGCCGAGGCGTTCCTCATAGGGTCCCACTCGAACCCTTGTATTTCCATGTTGATCTTAGGGCGAGGCCAGGGCTCAATCGCGAGGGCAAAGAGGTATGGGGAGATCGGCAGCCCTGTCTCGTGCCCCTCTGCGTAGGGAAGCTCTCTGACCGAAGTTCCCTTGACAAGGATTTGTGCTATTGGGTTGTTGTATAAGATTTGTATCCATTTGACAAGCCCTGTCCTATTCCAAACCTCCCAATCACCTCCCATAGAAAAGGCCATTCCAGGGAGTTGAAGGCCTTACGGGCGTCCAGTGAAGTATTATTCGTTCCTCCTGTATTGTCATGGTTAGTTTGATTGGGTAAGGTGCGGCGAATGTTTATGGTTGTGGATTTGGAGGGCATAAACCCGTTTTTGGTCAGATGGATCATTTCTGGTATTACTTGTTTAAGTCTTTGTGCCAGGACTTTTGCAAGGATTTTATAATCTGTCATGAGTAGAGATATTGGTCCTGTATGAGTTACAGTCTTGTGGGTTTTTAATCGGGCTTAGGTATCATAACATCGTAGCACTGCATAAGGAGGCAGGTAGGGAGTTGGAGTTGTAAGATTTTATACATTTTAAGCAGCTGCGGAGGAGTTGTTGTGCATATCTTTATAGAGCTCTATTGGGAGGCCGTCTGGGCCAGGGGTCTCCCGTTGGGCATCTCTGCCATGGCCGGATTGTTCTTCTGCGGCTCGAGGGGCATCTAGTTTGTTTCGTTGTGTCTTGTTAGGTGGGGGAATTGCAGTGGGTCTAGTTTATTTCTTGGGTGAGACAGACGGGAGGTTTATAGAGATCTTTAGTATTCATGGAAGGTGGAGAATAACTGGGGGTGGTGTGTACCAGTGTGTTTTGTGGAGTAAGGACGCTGACCACTGTGTTAGATTGAGTGTGGTCTTTTACAAGGAAGGTCAGTAATTTAGGGGATTGGCCTCCGTTTTACAAAGTATTGTTGTTTTGTAAAGATTGCTTTCGGTTGGCCTTTTCTGTAGGTTGTTATATGGTCGCTGTTGTTGTAGCCACTTAGTCTGGGTGGAGTTAGTGGGGTGGGTGAATATGTTTTTTTCAGCCTGTATGAGCTGTTTGGCCAACATGTCTTCGTTGTATTGGGTAGAGCGCTTGATGTAGGAGATTAGTGGAGTGGTAGGGGGCCCCTGAGGTATGCCTTAGGTTTTCCCAGAGAAGTTTAGGGTTTCGATTGATGTGATCCCCAGTTGCTCGGGGATTAGGTCTGGGTCGGAAATTGGGACAGCCAAAATGGATTGAATTTCCCTGGCTTTGTTGTGTTTGTTTGTTTAGGGAGGTTAAATTGGGCCAGTTTAGGTGAATGATCAGATATTCCACGGGAGGTGAGTTATTGTTGATAGCAGAGGGGCAGTTTTCTTAGAGAGAAAGAGTCAATTCTTGAAAAGGAATTGTGGGTAGGGGAGTGGCAGGAGTATTGGTGGGTGTCGGTCTCCATGGCACAATCCATGACCATGTTGGGCCAGCGAAGCTTAGGGGGGAGTGGGAGAATGGTGCTGTGGGTAGAGTGTGTGTCTGGGACTCTTATCCATGGTGAGACCGTGTCTATTGTATAAAGGTGTGATCCATGGTGAGACCCGTTTCTATTGATAAAGGTGTATCCATGGTGAGACCGTGTCTATTGTATAAGGTGTGATCCATGGTGAGACCGTGTCTATTGTATAAGGTGTGAGATCCATGGTGAGACCGTTGTCTATTGTATAAAGGTGAGATCCATGGTGAGACCGTGTCTATTGTATAAAGGTGAGATCCATGGTGAGACCGTGTCTATTGTTAAAAGGTGAGATCCATGGTGAGACCGTGTCTATTGTATAAAGGTGAGATCCATGGTGAGACCGTGTCTATTGTATAAGGTGAGATCCATGGTGAGACCGTGTCTATTGTATAAAGGTGTAGCCATGGTGAGACCGTGTCTTATTGGTTCTAAGGTGAGATCCATGGTGAGACCGTTATAAAGGTGTGATCCATGGTGAGACCGTGTCTATTGTATAAAGGTGTGATCCATGGTGAGACCGTGTCTATTGTATAAAGGTGTGATCCATGGTGAGACCGTGTCTATTGTATAAAGGTGTGATCCATGGTGAGACCGTGTTCTATATTGTTAAAGTGTGATCCATGGTGAGGACCGTTGTCTATTGTATAAAGGTGAGATCCATGGTGAGCCGTGTCTATTGTAAAAGGTGGATGATCCATGGTGAGACCGTGTCTATTGTATAAAGGTGAGATCCATGGTGAGACCGTTTTGTCTATTGTATAAAGGTGGATCCATGGTGAGACCGTGTCTATTGTATAAAGGTAGATCCATGGTGAGACCGTGTCTATTGTATAAAGGTGAGATCCATGGTGGTGAGACTGTGTCTATTGATAAAGGTGTGATCCATGGTGAGACGTGTCATTGTAAAGGTGTGATCCATGTGGAGACTGTGTCTATTGTATAAAGGTAGATCCATGGTGAGACGTGTCTATTGGATAAGGTTGATCCATGGTGAGACCGTGTCTATTGTATAAAGGTAAGAGTCCATGGTGAGACTGTGTCTATTGTATAAAGGTGAGATCCATGTGAGACTGGTCTATTGTATAAAGGTGAGATCCATGGTGAGACGTGTCTTTGTATAAAGGTGTGATCCATTGAGACCGTGTCTATCGTATAATGTGAGATCCATGTGAGACCGTGTCTATGTATAAAGGTGTGATCCATGGTGAGACCGTGTCTATTGTATAAAGTGAGATCCATGGTGAGACTGTGTCATGTATAAAGGTTGATCCATGGGAGACCGTGTTCTATGTATAAAGGTGTGATCCATGGTGAGACGTGTCTATTGTATAAAGGTGAGATCCATGGTGAGACCGTGTCTATTGTATAAAGGTGGATCCATGTGAGACTGTGTCTATTGTATAAAGGTGAGATCCATGGTGAGACCGTGTCTATTGTTATAAAGGTGAGATCCATGGTGAGACCTGTGTCTATTGTATAAAGGTGAGATCCATGGTGAGACCGTGTCTATTGTAAAAGGTGTGATCCTGGTGAGACCGTGTCTATTGTATAAAGGTGAGATCCATGGTGAGACCGTGGTCTATTGTATAAAGGGTTGTGATCCATGTGTGAGACGTGTCTATTGTTAAAAGGTGAGATCCATGGAGGAGACCGTGTCTATTGTATAAAGGTGGATTCATTGGTGAGACCGTGTCTATTGTATAAAGGTGAGATCCATGGTGAGACCGTGTCTATTGTATAAAGGTGAGAATGAGATCCATGGTGAGACCGTGTCTATTGTATAAAGGTGTGATCCATGGTGAGACTGTGTCTATCGTATAGAGGTGAGATCCATGGTGAGACCGTGTCTATTGTATAAAGGTGAGATCCATGGTGAGACCGTGTCTATTGTATAAAGGTGAGATCCATGGTGAGACCGTGTCTATTGTATAAAGGTGTGATCCATGGTGAGACCGTGTCTATTGGATAAAGGTGAGAACATGGTGAGACCGTTGTCTATTGTATAAAGGTGAGATCCATGGTGAGACCGTGTCTATTGTATAAAGGTGTGATCCATGGTGAGACCTGTGTCTATTGTATAAGGGTGAGATCCATGGTGAGACCGGTTGTCTATTGTATAAAGGTGAGATCCATGGTGAGACCGTTGTCTATTGATAAAGGGGAGATCCATGGTGAGACCGTGTCTATTGTATAAAGGTGGACCATGGTGAGACCGTGTGTCTATTGTATAAGGTAGATCCATGGTGAGACCGTGTTCTATGTATAAAGGTGGATCCATGGTGAGACGTGTCTATGTATAAAGGTGTGATCCATGGTGAGAATGTGTCTATTGTATAAAGGTGTGATCCATGGTGAGACTGTGTCTATTGTATAAAGGTAGATCCATGGTGAGACCGTGTCTATTGTATAAAGGTGTGATCCAGGGGAGACCGTGTCTATCTAGTTAAAGGTGTAGATCCTGGTGAGACTGTGTCATTGTATAAAGGTGAGATCCATGGTGAGACTGTGTCTATTGTATAAGGTGAGATCCATGGTGAGACTGTGTCATTGTATAAAGGTGTGATCCATGGTGAGACGTGTCTATCGTGTAAATGTGAGACCATGATGAGACGTTGTCTATGTATAAAGGTGTGATCATGGTGAGACCGTGTCTATGTATTAAGGTGAGATCATGGTTGAGGACTGTGTTCATTGTATAAGGTTGATCCATGGTGAGACCGTTGTATTTTAAAGGTGTGAGATCCATGGTGAGACTGTGTCTATTGTATAAAGGTGAGATCCATGGTGAGACCGTGTCTATTGTATAAAGGTGAGATCCATGGTGAGACTGTGTCTATTGTATAAGGTGGATCCATGGTGAGACCGTGTCTATTGATAAAGGTGAGATCCATGGTGAGACCGTGTCTAGTGTATAAAGGTGAGATCCATGGTGAGACCGTGGCTTATTGTTAAAGGTGTGATCCATGGTGAACCGTGTCTATTGTATAAAGGTGAGATCCATGGTGAGACGTGTCTATTGTTAAAGGTGTGATCCATGGTGAGACCGTGTCATGTATAAAGGTGAGATCCATGGAGAGACCGTGTCTATTGTATAAAGGTGAGATCCTTGGTGAGACTGTGTCTATTGTATAAAGGTGAGATCCATGGTGAGACTGTGTCTATTGTATAAAGGTGTGATCCATGGTGAGACCGTGTCTATTGTATAAAGGTGAGATCCATGGTGAGACTGTGTCTATCGTATAACGGTGAGATCCATGGTGAGGACTTAGACACACTCAGCAGGAAATGTTTAGTTATTAGTGATAGTCAGTGCAACAGCTTCCAACTCACGTCTGTCTGTACCTTCCCCAGTCAAGTCTCTTTGCAAGGTAAAGTGAAGGAGAATGGTCTGGAGCAACTACAAACAACTTTCCTTTTCTAGCAACGGGGTTTGTGTTGTTTGTGTTACTGGAGACTAAACTTTCTAGGCCATCTGGTTAACACACAATATTTGTGTAAGGGTGGAGGAGGGGCAGTGACTGTCTCTCCGCAGGTGAACATCTTCCCACTTTCCCTTCTTGAGGTGAAGATAATCCTGAGGGGGAGGGGGTCTATTAATGTTAATTAGACTCTCACTTTTAATTGTCACAGAGCACAATGATTGGGCAAGGCAGCTAAAGCTAGGTACACACGATGCAATAATTCCCCCCAACCGACCGACATATCAGTGTTTCAGTCAGTCAGGCCGAATTACTGTACAGCGGCTTTTTTGTGGCAACCGATCATCCACCATTTGTCCGTCCAAATCGACCGAACGAACAATCTGACAGGTTGGAAAATCACAACCGATTGTGCAGTCATCTATAGACTACACGACCGGTCGTGATCGGACTGTCGGATGCGGCTGCTTTTGCCGCGACTGACAGTCCTTTCTCCTGGCGGACCGGTAGAAAGCCTTGAACAGTCGGTCAGGAGGAAGGATTGTATAGTGTGTACCTAGCTTTAAAACTGATCTATGCAAGATCAATTGGAAAAGGGAACATAAATGCAACAATCATTACAGGACCCGGTCCCTTGCCGTTTGGATAACACCTGCTTCTGCTGTTGTGAACTTGTTTCAAGCAACCACAGCAGGAGTGAGGCACTTCCTGGTCGTGGCTGTCAGTTATTGGGTGTGATGTCACTGACGCGGCTTTGACTGGCAGACAAAAAGCAGGAAGCAGAGAGGGGAAGCGAGGGACTGGGTGTTGTAAGTTCAGGTGCATCTTTGGGGAAGGTAAGTAAAATGTAAGTGGGGTTTGGGAGGGTCCTACAGCTATATGAAATGTTTCTTTTAATTAATTGGTGGACATGCCCTTTAAAATTATAAAGCCTCTTTCCCAAGAAATCCTATTCCTGCTCCCTAGAAGGCTCAATGGATAGGAGTTCTGCTTATGCATTGGCTGACAGCCACACTGTGTGTGTCACGAACTTACCTGCCTCTCCGGTCCCGCGCCGCACTGCACTTCCGGGTGGGCAGCGTCGTAGACGTCATGACGTTACGACGCCGACACACCGAGCAGCGCGGAGTATTTAAAAACCGGCATCCTCCTGGACCCGGTGCCCGATAGTAGCATTTGCTACCACCCTGGATCCTGTACTCACCTGCCTCGGATCTGGTACCTACCTTGACCGCTCCAGCTACTTACCTATCCAGCACCCAGTTTCCAGTTACTTACCTAGCCTGCATCCAGTCTCAAGTTACTTACCATTGTTCCAGCATCCAGCCTACAGTTCCCAGCAGCACCATTGTTCCAGCATCCAGCCTACAGTTCCCAGCAGCACCATTGTTCCAGCATCCAGCCTACAGTTCCCAGCAGACCACAGTTCCAGCATCCAGCCTACAGTTCCCAGCAGCACCATTGTTCCAGCAGCCAGCCTACAGTTCGGCAGCACCATTGTTCCAGCATCCAGCCTACAGTTCCAGCAGCACCACAGTTCCAGCATCCAGCCTACAGTTCCCAGCACAGACACCATTGTTCCAGCATCCAGCCTACAGTTCCCAGAGCACCATTGTTCCAGCATCCAGCCTACAGTTCCCGCACCACCATTGTCCAGCATCCAGCCTACAGTTCCCAGCAGCACCATTGTTCCAGCATCCAGCCTACAGTTCCCAGCAGCACCATTGTTCCAGCATCCAGCCTACAGTTCCCAGCAGCACCATTGTTCCGGCATCCAGCCTACACTTCCCAGCAGCCTCTGTGTCCTGCAATTCCCGGACTATACGCCTCCTCCTAAAGCGTACTTGTAAGTACCCGGCCTCCCGGCCATTTATTACAGTACTATCGGGCCATGGAAACGCCTGAGGGGGCTATGGCAGAGTTGAGTAAAACTCTCCAAGCTTTGTCCAAATGAATGGACCTGTTTGAACACCATCAGGGCCAGTTGGCTCAGTTCATGGATACCCTTGCTGTCCGGCTACCCCCAGCTGCTGCCTCTGCTCCGGGTTCTACGCCACCTCCTTCGACGTCCGGATCCGGTGATCATTCTCTTCGGAGAGAGCCCCGCATACCCCCGCCCTCGCGGTTTGATGGTGATGCCCAAGCCTGCCGTGGATTCATTAATCAGTGCCGAATCCAATTTGAACTTCAACCATCTCATTTTGCATCGGATCGTGCAAAGGTTGGGTACATCATCGCCTTGTTGGAGGGCAATGCTCTGGCCTGGGCTTCTCCTTTATGGGAAAAGGACTATCCTCTAGTCTATAATGTTACTGACTTCCTGAGTATGTTTCGCAAGGTCTTCGATGCTCCAGGAAGAACCTCTGCTGCCTCCTCCCGTTTGATGCCAATTGTCACGTTCCGTGGGTCAATATTCTATCGAATTTCGTACCCTTGCTGCGGAGACTTCTTGGAACAATGAGGCACTTACTGCAGCCTTTTGGCAGGGACTCTCTGATCGCCTCAAGGACAAATTAGTATCTAGAGAATTACCTGTCCCATTGGAAGACTTGATTACACTATGCATACAGATTGATACCCGCTTTCGTGAACGGCAGGCAGAAAGGTCTGGAGCTCGTTCCAACCTCCCTAAGACCTTTCCTAGGCCTGCTCAGACCTTTCCACAACCCATATCTTCGGGTGAAGAGCCGATGCAAATTGGCGGCACTCATCTATCTCCCGAGGAAAAATCACGCCGATGTACCAATGGACTTTGTCTCTATTGTGCTGGGCAAGGTCACTTTGTAAGAAATTGTCCCCAGAAGTTGGGAAACCCCAGGACCTAGAAGTTAAGGAAGAGCTCCTTCTAGGTAATGTTAAGTCTCCTGCCAAATTTGAACCACTGAAACTCTTTCTACCAGCTACTATCACCTGTAATGGTAAAACTTTTTCCTCCCAGGCCTTTGTCGATTCTGGTGCCGCTGGAAATTTCATTGATTCTACCTATGCAGCTCAATTGGGGCTTCCTCTCCTTCACTTGCAGCAACCTCTTCCAGTTCTGGCTATTGACAATAACCCGTTGGCTTCGGAATTCATCTCCACATCTACATACGAAGTCCTATTTCCCATTGGCATACTTCACCAAGAACGTTTATCTTTTCTTGTCATCCAAAGCCCTTCTGCTCCCCTGATTCTCGGTCTTCCATGGCTCAGATTACACAACCCTGTTATAGATTGGTCTAACAATGAACTCAAGTCTTGGAGCCCTTTCTGTTTCAAAAATGGCCTTTCTACTCATTGCACTACCATTACCTGTGAAAATAAATCTGAGAACAACCTCCCTGAATGTTATCATGATTTCTCTGATGTGTTCTGTAAAAAGCGAGCTGAGAAGCTACCTCCGCACCGACCCTACGATTGCCCCATCGATCTTCTCTCTGGTACTATGCCTCCTCGGGGACGCACATACCCACTGTCTCCCTCGGAAACTCTAGCCATGAAAGAGTACATTACTGAACATTTGTCTAGGCGTTTCATACAACCTTCCACTTCCCCTGCTGGAGCTGGGTTCTTTTTTGTTGAGAAAAAAGACGGAGGTTTATGACCCTGCATCGACTACCGTGGGTTAAATAAAATCACAATAAAGAATCGGTATCCTCTCCCTCTCATCTCTGAGCTGTTTGACCAGATAAAAGGGGCTAAAATATTTACCAAACTGGATCTTCGGGGGGCCTACAATTTGATCCGTATACGCAAAGGTGACGAGTGGAAAACAGCCTTTAATACTAGAGACGGTCACTACGAATATCTCGTAATGCCCTTTGGCCTTTGTTATGCTCCAGCGGTGTTCCAAGAATTCGTAAATGACATTTCCGGGATATGTTGGGAATCTCCGTAGTAGTATATCTCGATGACATTTTAAT
Source organism: Hymenochirus boettgeri (assembly GCA_019447015.1). Taxonomy (NCBI): domain Eukaryota; kingdom Metazoa; phylum Chordata; class Amphibia; order Anura; family Pipidae; genus Hymenochirus; species Hymenochirus boettgeri. The sequence continues at coordinate 1,677,072 of CM033469.1, forward strand.
CTTTTCTCAAGATCTGCCCTCACACCGCATCCATGTCAAACAGGTGTTACTACGTCTGAGAGAGAATAGCCTATATGCCAAACAGGAAAAGTGTCTGTTTGAGTGTTCACAAGTACCCTTCCTAGGCTACATCGTATCTGCGCAAGGGTTCCAGATGGATCCTGCTAAAGTTTCGTCCATCCAAGATTGGTCTCTTCCTATGGGAACCAAAGCTATTCAAAGGTTCATTGGGTTTGCCAATTACTACAGACAATTCATTCAAGGGTTCTCTTCAATAATTTCCCCGATATTAGCCCTCATCAGTAAAGGTGGTAAGCCTCATTCATGGACCCCTGCAGCCCTCGAAGCCTTCAAACGACTCAAGGAGGCCTTTGCTGATGCTCCTGTTCTAGTCCATCCAGATCTTAGTCTTCCCTTCTACATCGAAGTTGATGCCTCGGACTTTGGCGCTGGAGCCATCCTTTCCCAAAGACAAGGCCCTAAAAGGAAACTCCATCCCTGTGCTTTTTTTCTCTAAGAAGTTTCTACCCAACGAGCGAAACTATGATGTTGAAAATAGGGAACTTCTTGCCATCAAACTGGCCCTCGAGGAGTGGCGTCATCTATTGGAAGGAACATCTGTACCTATCACCATCCTTACTGACCATAAAAACCTTGAATACATCCAGAATCTTAAAAGGTTAAAAAGATTTTTTTCACTATAGTTGCCCTTTAATCCTTTCCGTGATTTACCTAGCCACTATTGAATTTCTGCAGCTCAGGGAAAATCCACTCAATGTGTTCAAGACATTTGTGTGTAGCAATATGTAATTGTGTGTAGCAATGTGTGTGTTTATGTGTATGAGAATCAGAGTGTGGGTTGCATGTGTTGTAGTGTATAACTGATGCATAGTGTATTATTGTGTGTACCAGTGTGTTAAGTGTGTTTGTGCATGAAATAAAGTTGAAACTTCTGCACAAGTCTTGTGAGTGCTCTGCAATTTACTCTATGGTTGGATATCTATCTATCTATCTATCTATCATATGCTGTCTGTCTATCTATCTCGGTCTGTATCTAACTCTGTCCGTCCGTCCATCCATCCATCTCTGTCTATCTAACTGCAAATGTATCTATCTATTTATCTACAGTATCTAACTCTATCTATCTAACTCAGTGTATCCATCCATCTATCTATCTATCTCTGTCTGACTGTCTATCTAACTCTGCCTGTGTATCTATCTATATATCTGTCTATCTAACTCTATCTGTCAGTCAGTGTAGAGGTGAGCGCAGGGGCTGTTACTTGCTGCGCTGGCATGCGTGTTACATCATCGAGCACAACGTAATTGCCCCGGCTGTGCGAAGTGCCCAGAAGTCATCACGCAGACGGGAAATCCGGAAGTTCGGGGCACTTCTGCAGGTAGCAACCCCACTGCATTCTGGCAGAGTAAGCTAGCCCCTCCCTCTAGTCAAGAATGACAATTGACATCATGGCTGATTGATTGCTGTTTAACCTGCTGCCTCCTGTGCATGCACAAGCTTATAAGCTCTGAGAAGTGAGGGAAGGCATAAAGATATCATATTAAATATCTGGTTACAAATGCAGGCAGATAACCGACTAGCCAACTGATTTTTTTGTTTTTTTAAAAAGATTAGCTTACAAAGGTGGTGGCAGAACCTGGATAAAGGCAGCAGCAAAGAAAAATCAGTCTAGTGCCTTGTCTGGTTGAAATACCACGTACCTTACATCATCCACCATTTAATCTACATTACACTATTGAGAAACCTATTGCACAGAGTTGTGCTGAGATCAGATTTACTTCATTGTGGAAACTGATACTGGTAAATGGTTGACACTGATCACACACAGACACTGGCACAATACTTGGCACACAAACAATGGTAAAAATGATTAGTACATGGACTACTGGTATAATGGTTGGCACACAGACTGGTAAAATGCTTGGCACACAGACAACGGTAAAAACGCTTAATACACGGACTCTAGTAATAGGGTTGGCAAAAGACTGGTGAAATGCCGGAAAACAGACACTGATAAAACTGGTAAATAGTTGGCACAGACATTAGTTAAATGCTTAAAATATGGAAGCAGCAAAATGTTTGGCACAGACATTGGTAAAATAGCAAATTGGCAGTCATAAATGGCACTTGACTGACAGACAAGGCCAACCCTTTTCAACTGCCCATTTGCCAATCATTTGGATATTGACAAGATGGAATATAGACATTGGTTAAAATGTTTGGTAAATGGTTGGCATTGTCTGTGCATCAAGTCTTTACGACTCTCAGCATTCCCCTACAAAAACTCTGCAGATAGGGGATGCTGGGAGTTGTAGTTGCACTGCCACTGAACAACCTAAAAAGAAAGCTCCAGACTCCCAGGTGCCTACAGCAGTGACTAACACTCCTTCCCCCCCCTCCAGACAAACAGACCTCAAGCTTCACTTCCTGTTCCAGTTATGTGGAGCGAAGGGAAGGCTTGGGGGACCATTTACGTCTCGTAAGTGGGCAGAGCCACACATGCGCAAAGCTAATTACCATTGAAAGGCTTTGAAAAACCAGACATACAGCCCAGAAACAAAAAATCCTGCTGGACCCCAGATTTATCCCTTTAAAAGAGGACAAATCCGGGTAAAACAGGACGTCTGGAAACCCTAGATCTAACTGGCAGCCAAGGGAAAACAAATGTTACCCAGCCCCCTAGTGGTGCAGGATCTGTTAATGTGAGGTACTGGGAATGATCCTGTTTGCAGCCTATTAGAACTTCCCTCACACTGACCTGTGCATTGCTGCCCCCATTTCCCAGCACTGACATGTCACCTGTGGTACAGACACATTGCTGTGTCAGCTCTTCCTGTTTTCCATTCCACAGTCATCAGCTGGTATTTCCCACAGCGCCACCACTGGTCATCCTGCAGATTTGTTTTGAAAAGTTACAATGTAGCTCACGGGAGACCTCTAGTGGTCAGAGACGGAACATACTTTAGCAATGAAAAAAATTCATTTGGCGTGACTGTCATGCGCTTTTAAAGCGTAAATGGTGCGGATTATCGTGATGTCTATGGCGACAGCCTGCTAATCCAGCTCTAACCCATCTGTATGTTCCCCCAAAAGTGTTCTTAAATCAACCAAAAACCAGCATATACTCATGCCATAGTTGTATATGTTGTACATCCATAATTAAGGGGTCAATGGTGATGCATCCGTCAAGGGGCATACTGATCAAATTGATAGGGTATGACACCACAGGTAATTTATTTATTGGAATTATTTATTGGAATGTCCCTGTGGATTTGGTTATGTAGGGAAAACCAGCAGACCATCTAAAGAATGTATAAAAGAGCACAAAAAGGATGTTACGAATTTCAAGATGGGTACCAGTTACGATACCTCTGTATCCAGACATTGCAATGATATGAGACATACGCATAAAATGATTGATACTTGAACACGAGTAAGAGGAGGATATATTACTAGGTTGCTCCTACAGAGAGAATTTTTCTGGATTAGGTTTCTTGATACACTAGTACCCAAAGGTTTAAACAAATCATGGACACTGAAACGCTTTTTATGAATGTTTTTTATAAGATTTGATTCAAAAAAAGTTTTTTGTTCTTTCCACAGATAGCCGTCTGCCTTAATCAAAGATAAAATACAATAAGCGGTAAATATGGTAGACCTAGTGTATATAGATATATATACCCTTGTCAAGTTCTTTCCCCCTTAGGTATTCTAATGGGATAAGCACCATTTAAAATAGACTTGGATCACCCTCTTGAGAAGAGGGATGGACTCTATACCCTTAGGGGTTTAATGGACACATTGCAGACTTTCTGTATGGACTATTTTATTGGACTTTTTATGGACCTGTTTTTGACACAAGAAGTGTTGGCGTGGGGTTATTTGCATGGTGTATATGATTATATGTACCCTTCCCCCTATTATGGTCCTATAGCTTCCACTCCATTGAAAGCTATGCAAGCTGTGATGCAGTGTTCAATAATTTCAGCTAAAAAAAAAGTTGTGTCAAAAGTGACACTATAGATACCATCATTAGACCATGACTCAGACAGGCATGGGCACTCACACTGCAATAATAATGCATGTCATAAGGACAAAAGGTGACCAAATACGGTCATAAAGCCAGTGGTGGATGAGTAATCAAAGCTTTATTGATACAAGTAAACACACAATATATAATCATATAAACAATGTAGCAACTCTGATATAAAAACTGCAAGGTAGAAAAGAGTATAAAAAGTAGCCAAATACAAATCACCAAACAAAAGCATATAATATTCTAAAGTCAGCATATGAGTGGAGAATCTAAAATAAGGAAACCAGTCCTCCTGAATTGGAAAAGTACATTTGTCTGTATCCACAAGTCCGGCTGATCTCAGTAATTATATGTGCAAAGTTAGCATTCCTGGTATAACTGCGGTACTAAAAAAATGGGTGTGCCTAGCCGTATCTCACTCAGCCAGTCCGTGGCAGCTGATGTAAACTCTGTAAAGAGTCCGGGGAAGCTGTAAAAGAAATCCCAAAGGGTCCAGTAGTGCAGATCTGTTAAAGGTGATACCGGGCTTCCACGGATATATCTGGTCACGCTTCTATTTTCTAATTCAGGAGGACTGGTTTCCTTTATTTAGATTCTCCACTCATATGCTGACTTTAGAATATTATATGCTTTTGTTTGGTGATTTGTATGTGGCTACTTTTTATACTCTTTTCTACCTTGCAGTTTTTATATCAGAGTTGCTACATTGTTTAAGACGATAAATAAATGTCCAGATGGCGTCTGGGTCACCTCACTTTTTGCTCCCACACTTGCAGACTTTTCAGAGGTGAAAAGGTATGCCATCCCATAAAGGGATTTGATATCCCCATGAGACACTATTCATCATGACTCAGAGACAAGTGAAATTAAGAGTGCAGGAACATAAAAGGAATATTAGAAATTATATCCCCGGGACTCAGTCTGATACCTCTACAGCAAGACACTTTAACTAAAAAGGACACACGCCAGCACAATTGAAGTGGTGTATTCTAGACAAAATTAATAGATCGGCAAGAGGGGGGGATATTAAAAAATCACTGTTACAAGCAGAGGCTTAAAAGAATGCAAAGCCTAAATCCAACAGGTCTGAATGATACATGGTCTATTAAACCTTTTTTATATTAAGACATGATTTTGTCTTACAGGTCATATTATTAACTTCGGGATAGGCACGTGGAGATTGTTTTTTTTTTAGATTATATTTGTTTATAGATGGTTTCATCTTTTTATCACAGATTAAACACTAAAGGATTTTTAATCACATAGAACATGAATAAATTATATTTATTACACTGGTCCCTTTGACCAATAACAGTTGTACACTGTAAATTTGCAACATTGCCACTTTCTGTACGCATAATGTCACTTTCTGCACGCATAGTGTTTATTTATGTCAATTTATGTACATATAGTGTCTACTTTTTTTTTAAACACTTTTTATTTTGGTTCCAACACATATCATATGACAGTTTTATACAAAAATCCAAAGAGTCATTTTCGGATGGTTACAGAATCAAAACATATATGGTTAGTTTGTGTGGAGAGAGTTAGTCGGTTGCAGTTATATGGATAAACTATATACATTAAACAGTGCTCGAGCCCTTGAGTCATATACAGTAATATGTTTACTTATGTGTAGTTGCCGTGGTTGCCAAGCCGCTGCCCGCCCGGGCCCACGCCAATGGGCGGAATTGGGTTCTAGGGTTCCCATATACGCTGGTTCAACATATCTATCAGAGTCCAGGATTAGGATGGGTTAGTTTAGGGTATCCGGGGACTCAATCCAGGGGGTCCAAATTTTATAACATTTGTTTGGGACGTTCCTGTGTCTGTACATCAGCTTGAGATATGGCAGATCTGTATTTATTAATTTGATCCAAGTTTTAAGTTTAGGAGGTTTGGGAGACATCCATCTTAATATGATCGTTTTCCTTGCATAAAATAGTGTAGCCTGCAGGAGAGCCAGTTCTGCACTAGACCAGATCTCCCCCTCCATCAGTCCTAAGAGGCAAGTCGACAGTTGGGGGCTGACTGGGTGTGGTGTTAAATTTTTCAAAAATCGAAGTATCTCCATCCAGAATGGGTAGACTTTAGGGCATTCCCATATCAGGTGTATGAAGTCAGCACCATCCTGTAGACATTTTGGACATTTAGATTGGTGTACGATCTTACACTGGATCAGTTTATTGTTAGAGGCCGGGGAGGCTAATGTATGTGAACTGAACAGGTCCGTCCACTGTTCCTCGGAAAGTGGGTCCAGGGAGGGGGACCATTTATCTTTAATTGATTTTGTGGCTGGGAGTGATTTGAGTGAGAGCAGATGTGTGTATATTTTGGAGATGATGCCCCTGATTCCCTGTGTGCGTATGATTCCTATGATAGGGTGCTTTGATATTGTATTGTAGGAAGAGGGAAAACTGACCCTCAGGGCATGGTGGATCTGTATGTAGCGGAAATGTGTCGAGTTCGGGAGCTTGTGAATCGTCTGGAGGTCTGTGAAGAGGATTTTCTGGTTATTATGTACTAAGTCTCCCAGCATTTGGACTCCCCATTCTTTCCACTGCGTCCAACCCGGGAGCGAGAGAAGTTCCGGGAGTAGTTTATTGTTCCAGAGGGGGGTATGTTCAAAGTGTCCTTGCTGCTGGAGGAGGAGATTAGCGAGATGCCATATTCTGGCTGATTGTTTAAGTAGTGTTGTCGCAGGGCCTATTATATGTTGTTTGGGGGCCGCTAAGTAGGCCATGAAAGGACCAGTAAGATATAGAGTGGTCATTAGGTCAGAGGCATTGGGGGGGGGTGGAGGGGTTAACCCAGGCCTGGAGGTGTTTAAGTTGCGAGGCCCAGTAGTATAGCTGCAAGTCAGGAAGGGCCAGCCCCCCCATGTGCCTGGGGGCCTGTAATTTAGATGTCTTAATTCTTGGCTTTTTACTGTTCCAGATAAAGGAAGTGACCATACTATTGATTTTCGTGAAAAATGTTTTGGGGATGTAGGCTAAGCTGTGTTGAACTGTGTAGAGGATCTTGGGCAGCAAAAAGATTTTTATCATCTGAACCCTGCCTTATAGATTTAATGGGACTTCTCTCCATGCTAGCATCTTTCTCCGTGTGTGGGCCAAAAGACTGGAGATGTTTAGGGAGTAAAATTGTTGAGGGGATTTGGTGATTTGAATGCCCAAGTATTTAAAGTGTTGTACTATAGGGATAGGGATGGAGCTGGGGAGTCTGCTGGTAGGGAATGTATCTAGGGGATACAGAGCGGATTTGTCCCAGTTGATCTGGAGACCAGAGTGGCTACCGAATTCATTAATAAGGGTGAAAGCTGTTGTGAGGGATGAGGTGGGGTTTCCTAGGTACAAGATTAGATCATCAGCATAGAGGCCGAGGCGTTCCTCATAGGGTCCCACTCGGAAACCTTGTATTTCCATGTTGGATCTTAGGGCGATGGCCAGGGGCTCAATCGCGAGGGCAAAGAGGTATGGGGAGATCGGGCAGCCCTGTCTCGTGCCCCTCTGCAGTGGGAAGCTCTCTGACAGAGTTCCCTTGACAAGGATTTGTGCTATTGGGTTGTTGTATAAGAGTTGTATCCATTTGACAAAGCCCTGTCCTATTCCAAACCTCCCAAGTACCTCCCATAGAAAAGGCCATTCCAGGGAGTCGAAGGCCTTACGGGCGTCCAGTGAAAGTATTATTCGTTCTCCTGTATTGTCATGGTTTGTTTGAATTTGGGTAAGGGTGCGGCGAATGTTTATGGTTGTGGATTTGGAGGGCATAAACCCGGTTTGGTCAGGATGGATAATTTCTGGTATTACTTGTTTAAGTCTTTGTGCCAGGACTTTTGCAAGGATTTTATAATCTGTCATGAGTAGAGATATTGGTCTGTATGAGTTACAGTCTTGTGGGTTTTTATCGGGCTTAGGTATCATAACTATCGTAGCACTGCATAAGGAGGCAGGTAGGGAGTTGGAGTTGTAAGATTGATTATACATTTTAAGCAGCTGCAGGAGGAGTTGTTGTGCATATCTTTTATAGAGCTCTATTGGGAGGCCGTCTGGGCCAGGGGTCTTCCCGTTGGGCATCTCTGCCATGGCCGAGATTAGTTCTTCGCGGCTCAGAGGGGCATCTAGTTTGTTTCGTTGTGTTCTGGTTAGGGTGGGGAATTGCAGTGGGTCTAGTTATTTCTTGGGTGAGACAGACGGGAGGTGTATAGAGATCTGTAGTATTCATGGAAGGTGGAGAGAATCTGGGGGGTGGTGTGTACCAGTGTGTTTTGTGGAGTAAGGACGCTGACCACTGTGTTAGATTGAGTGTGGTCTTTTACAAGGAAGGTCAGTAATTTAGGGGATTGGCCTCCGTTTACAAAGTATTGTTGTTTTGTAAAGAATTGCTTTCGGTTGGCCTTTTCTGTAGGTTGTTATATAGTCGCTGTTGTTGTAGCCACTTAGTCTGGGTGGAGTTAGTGGGGTGGGTGATATAGTTTTTTTCAGCCTGTATGAGCTGTTTGGCCAACATGTCTTCGTTGTATTGGGTAGAGCGCTTGATGTAGGAGATAGTGGAGTGTAGGCGGCCCCTGAGGTATGCCTTAAGGGTTTCCCAGAGAAGTTTAGGGTTATCGATTGATGTGATCCCCAGTTGCTCGGGGATTAGGTCTGGGGTCGGAAATTGGGACAGCCAAAATGGATTGAATTTCCCTGGCTTTGTTGTGTTTGTTGTGTTAGGGAGGTTAAATTGGGCCAGTTTAGGTGAATGATCAGATATTCCACGGGGGAGGTGAGTTATGGTTGATAGCAGAGGGGCAGTTTTCTTAGAGAGAAAGAGTCAATTCTTGAAAAGGAATTGTGGGTAGGGGAGTGGCAGGAGTATTGGTGGGTGTCGGAGTCTCCATGCATCAATCCATGACCATGTTTGGGCCAGCGAAGCTAGGGGGGAGTGGGAGATGGTGCTGTGGGTAGAGTGTGTGTCTGGGACTCGGAGGCGGTCCATCTTTGGGCATAGCACCATATTAAAGTCCCCCATACAAATAAGATATGAGTCTGGGTAACGTATAATTAGGGGTGCAATTGTTTTCATAATGTGGAGCCCAGCAGTTGGAGGGTTATAGAGGCCTATAATGATTAGTGGTGTGGCATCTATCTCCGCTGCGACAAAAACAAACCTTCCAAATGGGTCAGTTTCCACTAATTGAATGTTATATTTTAGGGTTTTTCTGAAGAGGATAGATACCCCTCGAGAATATGTGGAGCAGGCGCTGTGGGCCGAGCAACCCACCCAGGGCTTTTGAAGGTATTTGGTGGTGGGGTATAGTAGGTGGGTCTCCTGCAGGCACACTACATCAGGTGAATGTCTAGTTAGTACATTGAATACTTGCGTACGTTTGTCTGCTCGGTTCAAGCCTCTGACATTCCAGGAGATTAGTTTGAAGGATTTAACTGAGTCACCCATTATCTGGTAGGTGTGGGGAGAAGTTCATCCCAGGCAGAGGCCCCAGGGCGGGCGGAGGGCGGCAGGCGGACACCTTGAAAGACATAGGCAAAATTGGTACAGTGAAAAGATTGTTCAATTGCTCGTTACAATACATAAACAGATAAATATAACTTGTCATTAACACAATTGTGGATCCGAGGATCCTAACATTGCTGATCAGGTTGAGGGTCCAATACCCCCTGTCTGACTCAGATGTGGGGGAGCTGAGAATTTCTATATAGTGTCTACTTTATCCACTTATTGAATTATTTCTCATGTGCACTCAGTAAGCTGTTACATTTTTAATAGATGATGTTCCTAGCATTCATTATAAGCACTTTTGGAGGGTCTGGATTATTCACAGAAAGAAGATATGGAGAAAGGAACCCCAGGACACAAGTTTAACTTTGGATTAAACTTTTGGACACATTTTGGACACTATGGGTTACCATAGAGGGGGTGGAGCTACAAAGGGTGTTTAATTGTGTATTGCACAATTGTGTTTTGCTTGAGAACATGTTGCATTAAAATAACACTTTATAAACCGTGAGTATCTGCGTGGACGCCTCCTTATTATATGGTCAGAGTTGCTACAGAGTTATATGATTATATATTGGTGTTAACTTGTATCAATAAAGCTTTGATTATTCATCTACCACTGGCTTTATGACCGTATTTGGTCACCTTGTGTCCTTATGACATGCATTATTATTGCAGTGTGAGTGCCCATGCCTGCCTGAATCATGGTCTGATGATGGTATCTATAGTGTCACTTTTTTTATACGTCTATCTTTTTATTACCATCCTTTTGCACCAGTACTAATTGTACTTTTGCTGCTTATGCTTACACCTTCTCCTGAACCTCTGTACTAATTTCAATCATTTCAGAGACAGAATCTACTGATGAAATAAACATTTCTACACTCTCAGAGATATCATTACCTACATTGGTAGGTGATTCCTGATGATTCCATGCAAACAGAAGATCTGCAAGCTTCACAAGAACAAGGATCACCTAGTTTGAGTCCTGTCTCTGAGAGTTCAATAGATTTTACATGCTTAGACGAGAACTCACATGTATATCAAAGAAAGTTCATTGTTTTTTTTTAAGATAATTTAACACAACTTCTTCATCAAGTTAGGTGCCATTACAATACCAATAATCCTTGTAACCAACCCATTGTTCATATTGAAAAACATGTTGAGGGGTCAATTGTGACATTTACTCTTAAGCTAGGTACACACCTAGCGATTTTTCCTCCTGACCGACTGTTCGATACTTTCGACCGGTCGGCCAGGAGGAAGGACTGTCGGTCGCGGCAAAAGCAGCCGCGTCCGATAGTTACTGCGACCGATCGTGCGGTCCATAGAGGACTGCATGATCGGACGAGGTTTTCCACCATGTCCGATCGTCCTTTCGTCCGATTCGGACGAACGGTCGGTCGGACATGGGAGCATTCGGATGCGATAATTTCGGTCTGATCGACCGATACACTGAACTATTGGTCGATCGAACCGAAATATCTCATTGTGTGTACCCAGCTTTAGATGTCTTGATGACCATGTAGCAATGAAATGGAGTACACAACCTTTAATCAAACAAGCAGCAGTTGAAAATTTGATGATGGTTACTTCTATTTTGTTCAGTGGATCCTCTTTTACAAAAGTGAAAGAACTCTTTGATTGGTAAATCAAGTTACTATAAATATCAAAGAAGTTATCTTTTTCCAGCTAATAACTATCATTGGTCTTTGGAGAAAGAAGAAATAGATGAGGATTTACAAGATAGAGCTGTAGTTGTAGCAGGGGATATTAGCCAGTTTGATAGTCCTGTATTGTAAGTATTGTATATGTTCCAGGATCCGTACATTGATAAGATAGTTGGTTTCCAAGTAGAACAACTTGGTCCAGGAAAATCCTCAGTTGTGATGGAAAAAACGGCATTTGAAAAATGCTTGAAAAAATTACTTGAAAAAGATATAGATGTTCATGTAGTTTGCCACCTCTTGGCAAAAGGTGTGTCCAAACAATTATTAGCTGCCAGTAAAAAAAGATTGCAGCAATTTGAAATCTTGGATTATAGCAATTGTCAATCACCTTTGGTATGCACAAAGTTGTGAACAGGATGAGGACAAAATCATTGACTGATGGAAGTCACTTATGTTCCATATAGCCAACAAGCACAAATTTCCATCTCTGAAGCATTACAAAAAATGTGGTCACATTCCAATAAAAACAGTAAGAAGGTTTGTTGGGTCAACTCAAGACAGAGCACATGAGACACTACAAACATTTATTTTCAATCCCAGACTTTTGAAAGACATAAAAAAGTCTGCCACACTGGGTCACTTGAAGTGTTTCACATAAAGGTTTTGAATTATTGTCGAAAATGGCTGTCATTTGGAATCAATGCTATGGAAGCAAGAACCATCCTTGTGATTCTTTTGCATAACCACAACATCGGAAGAGAACAGGCAACCATAAAGGTACCAAACATTGATTCTGCGGACATGGGAGAAAAAAGGTTCAGATATCTTTTCCCAAAACAAAAGAAAGACTGGATAGCTAAACGTGTGTGTGATCCCGTAGTTGATGACCATTTGTATGACACGATTCAAGATGCATTACATTTACTTTCTGAAGATCTTGTTGGTGAACATTGTAACCAAAGAAAGGCCTCCAAAGAAAAACATACTACAGAAACACATATCAAGATTCAACAGATGGATAACTTTAAATATTGTTGGGATATAAAAATTAAAACTTTTTTTCTATTTATTTTCTATTCCAGCATATGTTATATTTACTTATTTTCAAAAAGTTGTCTGTGTTTTAAATAAAATTTACTTAATCTTTAATAAAAATAAAAACTGTACTTTGTCTAACTTAATTTTTATATGTTCCTAAGTAATACACTACACACCGATGCTTGTTTCATGCAAAGCCGGTCTATTGGGACTTGCCTCTTCACCCCTACATTATATATACATTAGCAGAGTACCCGGCGTTGCCCGGTTTATCTAAAGATTCAGCCCGAACCTGCATCCAAAGTCTAACACCCGCAGCTTTCTTACCCAACCCACAAATCTGGTTAACTTCGGAGTTCCCGAAACAATGCAGGATTCTAGGGCAGATCTCATCTCCAATTTACATACCTCACAACATTTGGGGGCTATTGTTGTGCAATAATGGGATATTGCAAGATGTCCAAATCTGAGGGCAAATAATGTTGGTATTTACCCTAAAAAATAATTTCATGTGAGGTGTTTTACCCCGTTGCTAAAGAGGAAGTTGATATGATATGCTTTAAAGCATATCACATTAACTTCCCCTTTAAGGCATATAACACCAACTTCCCTTTTAAGGCTTGTCACACCAACTTCCCCTTTAATGCATCTCACATCATCTACCCCTTTAACACATATCACACCAACTTTCCCTTTAATGTGTATCACGCCAACTTTCTCTTTAACGTGTATCATGCCAACTTCCCCTTTAAGGCATATAACACTAAGTTCCCCTTTAACACGTATCACACCAACTTTCCCTTTAATGCATATTGCATCAACTACCCCTTTAACTTTCCTTTTAACACCTATCACACCAACTTACACTTTAAGGCATATTGCACAAACTTCCCTTTTAGCGCGTATTGTATCAACTTACTCTTTAGCGCATATCACATCAACTCCCCATTAGTGCGTATCGCATCAACTTCCCCTTTAGTGTGAATTACATCAACTCCCTCTTTAGCACGTATTGCGTCAGCTTACCCTTTAGCGCATATCACATCAACTTCGCCTTTAGCATGTATCGCATCAACTTCCCCTTTAGAGCGAATTGCATCTACTTCCCCTTTAACAATGGGTCAAGATGTCTGACATCAATTTTTTTTACTGCAATCGATCACATTGAATTATTGACACACAATGTCCCCCAGAAAACACAATTTGCTTGCAAAAATGACACATGGAAAAGAAAGGAGAGTGAAAAGAGTGTGTACGTGGCCTTTAATACTGGGGTTTCAGTAGTTTGTGGGGAAAAGAGACACAAGGTGTGAAGTGAAATGAACCCCTTACAGTGCAGTTGTATTGCAGTGTGGCAGCTCCATCCCATTCACAGCTGTCATTGTCTTCATTAAGTAAAACTACACATTTCCATAGCTGCCTTCTCTGAACTCTGTACCAGACTGCTGAAAACTGTGATCTCCATGAGTAGCTGCTTGCCCAACCCCCAGTACAAGAGACTTATCTATGATTGGTCAGTTTACCTCTCAATCTTGACTCTGGGCAAACCACAAGTGAGAGGAGGTGACCGAGTGTGTGGTCACATGACATTGTTACATCACATGGTCTGCTGCTCCTCATGATTGACAGCTCTATCCTCCTATTACAGCAACAACAGAACAAAATGAAGCAAAGCATTGTACGTCCCTGAACAATCTGTGACATTTGGAAGGTGTGTTAAGTTGATTCACTTGATTCACCACCAGATGGCAGCACACGGGTTTATTTATGGGGCTACAGAGGCATTTTTAAAAGTTGTAAAGTAGCCTATGCTTTTCCCCAGGTCCTTATACATAAGTGTACCAAGTCTCATGAAAATTGTCCCAGCTGTTTGGAAGTTTTTCTGGAACATACAAACACACATACATACATACATACATACATACATACACACATACATTGACTTTTATATATATTGATATAGGATACCGCACAGACTTTTATGATTGCTTATTATTTTTTTATTTATGTGTTAATGGTAAGGAAGGACTGTCATTTGCGGCAAAAGCAGCCGCGTTCGACAGTTAGCCGCGACTGATCGAGTGATCCATAGAGGGACCCTCAATCAGTCATGGTTTTTTGACACATCCGATCGTACTTTTCTCTGATTCAGATGAAGGACGGTCGGCAATCGGTCGGATCTGCCATACCTTAATTCTTCCTGAAAGACCAAAACACTGAAATGTCAGTCGTGCCAAATTATTGTATAGTGTGTACCCATACTTAAGCTGGGTACACACCTGAAAGATGACAGATCCTGCCTGTCATTGTTCTAAGATATGCATACACACAGTCACTAGCGTTCTGCCTATAGGAGAATGCTCAGGACTGTGTCTTTCCCTTGGCCGTGGCAGACTCCTCTATAGGGAGTCTAACGTGTCCGGGGGAAATTTTCACTCTTTTTTGAACGTGTGCTAGGCCAACCCTAATATTGGTGCGGTCACGCACTCATTTGGAAAAGCAAGCTACAAACGGTACCGATAAACCCCCGATAACGTCAGATCCGATGGTATCGGGACTTTATCAGTACTGTGTGTAACTATCTTTATTGTACCATATTTACTGGATTTGCCCCTGATGGTAAGGGAACCTCTTGTAAATAACATATGTGAGATTTGCCCATAGCGCTTGCAGCTCTGGGTGAATCTCCCTTCATTTAGTTGCCCAGTGAGTCAGGTTAAATATGGCCCATACCGTGGCCATAACAAATGGCCAACAATGGCGTTGGTTTATAACATAAAGATGGTATCGCCTTTTACAATGTGCCTGTGTTTCCTAGCCCGTAATAACTTGTTCCAGATAAAAATTTATTTTTATACCTTAGTTCCCCTTTATTAACAGTGATAATTATTGAATTATATTAACATATGTTATTGAAATATATATATATAAAATTATATCTACCTTCTCATACAAACTATGCTATCTACACTGATATTGTTTAATCCAATTGCTCTGTTAAAAAATCTTATCAGATAATCTTAAATTGTACTTAAGCAATAAGTTGAGCAAAGGGTCAACATGGCTTCCACGATTGTGCACTATCTATAAAAGATTATGTTACATAGCTGTTTAGTTTTCTATTTTATCTAAATTTAATTTAGGCTTTACTTGTTGTATTATAAAATTAAATAATCATTTCAAATTAATTGAAAATTAAGCTAATAGTTTCTCCCTTTAATAATAATAAAAAAAAGAAAGAAAAAAAGACGTCATAATAAATATATCTATATTTCTTTTTAAAATGTTAATATTTGAAAATACATATATATCAATATAATAATATAGAAAAAGAAATAATTTTAATTAAACATTTATAAATTAATTTTTTTAAGGGTTATTTTTATGTTTATATTTATATAAAGAATTATTAAAAATTATATAAGGTGTTCTTTATTATATATATGAGTTATACAAAAAAATTATAAAATAAATAACATTTATTTATTTAACAAAATAAAATCATATTAAAAAACCATCTGATAATTGGTTAATAAAATATATTTAATCACTATACTATTTGATTTATAAAAATTAATTCTAAAATAAATGTGATAAATAAATTATTAAATATTTGATTAAAATATTAATGATTATTATATAAATCTTTAGTATAATGAATAAATTCATATAGCCAGATAAATTAGTTTATAATAATACATATACACTTATATGTACTATAGTTCCCCATAAATAATAAACAGCTGCAATATAAATAATTATCTATTCACAGACACAATAAATTATAATTTAATTGGAAACTAAGGAATGACATGTATCTAATATAAATAGGTTAACCTTTACTATTCCTGGTGGCACAACAGGCACAACACCGCTGGGTGATTTCAGTCTCATACATTGACAACCACTCCTCGCAGGTATAGATGTGATTGGTTTCTTCCATATGACATACTGAAGAGGCGGAGCTAAGATGCACAGAAAGTCAGACTGGAGATTTCCTCCGCGAGACTTCAGTCAGGTAAATTCACGCGCATAATTGACACAGACGGGAGCCAGACCACAATTTTTCAAATAAGGAAAACGGGGAAAGGAAATCATATTGGCGTTTTGGGAGTGTAATTAATAAGGCACTTATTAGTAAAAATTCAGTTTTGGAGGTGGACAGGCCCTTTAATGTTGATAGGAAATACAAATGCCAATATGCAAAAAAATGCAGATTAATTTTGACTGTTACCAATATGTTCCATCCCCATCTCCTCTAGACTGTAAGCTCCCGGGAAGGGCCCTCCATCCTATTGTACCACAGTAATGCTGTAACTTACCACACTGAATACTGCTGGACCAGCACTTGAATTATTTGCACTTTGTATTTCTTGCACTACCCTTGTGTGTAACCTCATGTATATTAGTGCAACTGTAAAGCTCCATGGAATATGTTGGCGATATATAAATCCACAGTAATAATAATATTTATACATTTTACATAAGATATATATATATATATATATTTATATATACATAACAGTTATAAAAATGAAGTTACATAATTGTAGTCTAATCTTGCAATAGATGGCGCTGTTCTGGCTTAACACAATTTATAGTGACAATAAAAAACCTTGTCATTCATAATTCATCAGAATCAAAATTATTCTGAAATGAAGCTAAAAATTAAATGAGAGGATGAGAACTGAAAATGAACCATGACTCTGATACACAAAGAATGAACCATGACTCTGATACACAAAGAATGAACCATGAATCTGATACATCAGTTATAAAACCTAAATACATAAAGAATGAAAATGATTATATACATGATGATGTCCAAAAATTTACACTGTACTCCAGTTCACTATTCAGAGTTAAGCTAGCCAGTGTAAAATCAGCCCTACAGTTCCCCAGTCTGTGTTAAATCAGCTCTCCAATTCACCATTAAGTGTTAAATCAACTCTCTAGTTCACCATTCATATTTAAATCAACTCTTCAGTTCACCAGTCAGTGTTAAATCAGCTCTACAGTTCCCCAGTCAGTGTTAAATCAGCTCTACAGTTTACCAGTCAGTGTTAAATCAGTTCTACAGTTCACCAGCCAGTGTTAAATCAGTTCTACAGTTCCCCAGTCAGTGTTAAATCAACCTTACAGTTCCCCACCTAGTGTTAAGTCAATCTTACGGTTCCCCAGTCAGTGTTAGTCAGTCCACCACACCCATCTTTACAAGCTACTGCTACTTTCCTAGATGAGCCACACCCACTTTACCACCACCCCTGCCTATAGGCACCATTCAAAAGTTGTTTCAGGTGCCAAAAACCCTAAGAACACTATATATGTGATATATATATAGTGACCCTGTACAGCACAGCTCTGTCCATTGTATTTCTCAATACTATATCTGTTTAATTGGAAAGTTGGCGGGTAAGAAGTTGAAGATAAACAAGTGAACATAATCTCAACACAGCTCAGTGCAAAGCATATTTCAACAGTGTTCATATTTAAAGGGGAATGCTAGAGGGTATTTTTATGTCAAACCCTCCAACATTCCCCTTTTAAATGGCACACTTATACAAACAACATAGTGCTAATCTGCAGGGGGTGGGTTACCAAATCTGATCTTAGCATGGCTCTTTGCAATGCATCTCCTATGAGATTACTATATTAAAGGGGAAGGTTACATACATATTGTGTAGTTTACCATATTAAAGGGGAAGGTTACATACATATTGTGTAGTTTACCATATTAAAGGGGAAGGTTACATACATATTGTGTAGTTTACCATATTAAAGGGGAAGGTTACATACATATTGTGTAGTTTACCATATTAAAGGGGAAGGTTACATACATATGTGTAGTTTACCATATTAAAGGGGAAGGTTACATACATATTGTGTAGTTTACCATTTAAAGGGGAAGGTTACATACATATTGTGTAGTTTACCATATTAAAGGGGAAGGTTTACATACATATTGTGTAGTTTACCATATTAAAGGGGAGGTTACATACATATTGTGTAGTTTACCATATTAAAGGGGAAGGTTACATACATATTGTGTAGTTTACCATATTAAAGGGGAAGGTTACATACATATTGTGTAGTTTACCATATTAAAGGGGAAGGTTACATACATATTGTGTAGTTTACCATATTAAAGGGGAAGGTTTCATACATATTGTGTAGTGTATCATACAGTATTAAAGGGGAAGGTTACATACATATTGTGTAGTGTATCATACAGTATTAAAGGGGAAGGTTACATACATATTGTGTAGTGTACTATATTAAAGGGGAAGGTTACATACATATTGTGTAGTGTACTATATTAAAGGGGAAGGTTTCATACATATTGTGTAGTGTATCATACAGTATTAAAGGGGAAGGTTACATACATATTGTGTAGTGTATCATACAGTATTAAAGGGGAAGGTTACATACATATTGTGTAGTGTACTATATTAAAGGGGAAGGTTACATACATATTGTGTAGTGTACTATATTAAAGGGGAAGGTTACATACATATTGTGTAGTGTACTATATTAAAGGAGAAGGTTTCATACATATTGTGTAGTGTATCATACAGTATTAAAGGGGAAGGTTTCATACATATTGTGTAGTGTACCATATAAAAGGGGAAGGTTACATACATATTGTGTAGTGACCATATTAAAGCAGAAGGTTCCATACATATTGTGTAGTGTACCATATTAAAGGGGAAGGTTACATACATATTGTGTAGTGTACCATATAAAAGGGGAAGGTTACATACATAGTGTAGTATACAATATTAAAGCAGAAGGTTACATACATATTGTGTAGTGTACCATATAAAAGGGCAAAGTTGTATACATATACATATTGTGTAGTGTATCATATTAAAGGGGTAGGTTCCATACATATAGTGTAGTGTACCATAATAAAGCAGAAGGTTTCATACATATTGTGTAGTGTACTACTACAAGGTTCTGTGTTGGGGCCGCTTCTATTTAATCTATTTATTAATGCTTTGGAAGTGGGTATTGTCAGCAAGGTTTATGTGTTTTCTGATGACACAAAACTTTATCGATCATTAAAAACTTCAGAGGATGTGCAATAATTGCAGGGGGATCTAGATAGATTGTCACATTGGGCTGCTAAGTGGCAGATGAGATTCAATGTTGATAAATGGAAGGTGATGCATTTTGGACTTAAAAATCCTTGTGCTGCTTATACTATAAAGTGAATCTCTGTTGGAAAGGGATCTTAAAGAACTTAAAGGTAGCAAGCAGTGCCAGGCGGCAACAGCCAGAGCCAGCATGGTATTGTCTTGTATAAAGAGAGGTATGGATTCAAGGGAGGAAAATGTCATTCTCCCTCTTTACAAAGCATTGGTAAGGCCTCATTTGGAATGTGCAGTGCAATTTTAGAATCCTGTGTACAAAAAGGACATCTTTGAAATGGAATGGGTTCCAATTACAATTATGTACACTGGAGAAAACGTGCTTGTGTGGGGATATGATTACTGTGTATAAATACATTAACGTGCCATACAATAAACTATCTGGGGCATTGTTCACCAATAGAGCATGTCAGAGGACACGAGGACATCCCTTAAGACTTCAAGAAAAAAGGTTTAGGCTTCGAATTGGAAAAAAGGTTTGTCACTGTGAGAACGGTAAAGCTATGGAACTGTTTCCAGTGGATGTTGTTATGGCAGGTTCATTGGTCAGTTTAATAAAAAGCTGGATGAGTTTCTGCAAACAAGGAATGTTACAAGTTACTGGTATTGATACAAGTAGAGTTGGGAAAGGGTTTGTCCCTGTGAATGGTAAGCTATGGAACTGTATTCCAGTGGACGTTGTTATGGCAGGTTCATTGGTAGTTTAATAAAAAGCGGATGAGTTTCTACAAACAAGGAATGTTACAAGTTCTGGTATTGATACATAAAGTAGAGTTGGGAAAGGGTTTGTCACTGTGAGAATGGATAAAGCTATGGAACTGTCTTCCATGGATGTTGTTTATGGCAGTTCATGGTCAGTTAAAAAAAACGTGGATGAGTTTCTACAAACAAGGAATGTTACAAGTTACTGGTATTGATACATAAAGTAGAGTTGGGAAAGGGTTTGTCACTGTGAGAACGGTAAAGCTATGGAACTGTCTTCCAGTGGACGTTGTTATGGCAGGTTCATTGGTCAGTTTAATAAAAAGCTGGATGAGTTTCTACAAACAAGGAATGTTACAAGTTACTGGTATTGATACATAAAGTAGAGTTGATCCAGGGAAATTTCCGATTGCCACTTGGAGTCAGGAAGGAATTTTTTCCCCCTTCATAAATTTGGTGGGGTTTTTTTTTTGCCTTCCTCTGGATCAACAGTTAGGCAGGAAATGAGGATATTTCTAGATGGGTTGGACTGGATGGACGTATGTCTTTATTCAACCTCAAATACTATACTATACTGTAGTATGCTATACTATACTGTACTATACTATACTATACTATACTGTACTGTACTATACTATACTATACTGTACTATACTATACTATACTATAGTATACTATACTGTATAAAAGGGGAAGGTTACATATATATTGTGTAGAATGCTGTGGTACAAGGCAGTGCACTGAGTAGTCTCTGTTGTGCTTTCCTAGGCAGATAATAGGAATATAATGGGGAGGCCAAATACTGAATAAAGGGACAGACTAACCTTGTATATTGTTTGATTAAATATAAACCATATAAATAGAGAGCGAGCAGCCACGTTACTCAGAGGAGAATGAACATCGGACACCTCCAATTTACAATAAAACTTTTATTCCATATCAGCTGATAAAAAGACGCCTGAAGCGTTTTGTGTGCGCGAACAAAACTACCACAAGGTAAATTGAAGAAATAATAATAATAAGTAGCGCTAAAGGGCATGGATACTATAATAATAGTGTAACGATATAAGCAGGGTGCGATGCTGCCACAGGACCGCACACTCGAGGAAATGTCACGGGACATAAACATGCATTAAGGTCACATATGCCCACGTATCACATGGCCATAGGATTCATGAGTTGCATATCTCAAGCTAAAAATGGTCTGTAAGGTTTCTATAAAAAAACACACCCTTACATTTAAAGGCAAACCTGTACAATGAGCATAACTGGTTATTACAGTATACATGCCCTTTAAGAAGAATATATACTATTCAAATAGGAGAGCACATACAAATTGCCAAATATTAGATGCAAAGGTGTTGAACCCTTTAATTAATACCAAATATCACTGTAATGCCAAATATCTGTAATGTTAGAATTTTATTTTGCTCTCCTAGTTGTATGTTAATAACATATAGACAGATCCTCACAATGTTACACAAATCAGTCAAATATTAATGTGGCAGGAAAGTTTACTAATGTATCTGCTGGAGGAAGGTGCGGTATCTATAGTTTATTTATGACTGAAGGTCCCATATACTCTCCATGATGGGTGGACACTGGAAAAATCTAAAACAAAAACAAAAAAACAAAAATCTAAAAGACATGTAGGACTAATTTGAATGTGTTTAGAGAATCAGTTAACATAATATTCTCATTCAGGGACATTTAAGAATTTCCCATCCTTACTGCCTCAAAGGGAAGATCCATTCATATTGTTTAAGATGAAATGTTTTTGTCTAATCTAAAGAGGTTCCTTCTAGTCTTTCATTTCATTCATAGCGTTATCACATCTTGAAAAATGTCTCTGTTTCAGGGAAAACCCAATTTTAATAATCTGTCCATCCCTGTTATTAGCTTGGTTGCCCATCTCTGTACTGTTTCTAATTCATTTATATCCTTTCTGTGGACAGGTGCCCAAACTGTGAACTGGTCGATCAGATACTGTATGACAATCCTTAGAGCAGGGTTCCTCAAAGGATGTGCCGGGGTACACTGGTGTGACTTAAAAGAGCCAGAGATGTGCCTCAGAATTTTGGTAGTGGAAATATTTTCACCATTATAACTTATATTTTTCTTATATTGCACCATATATACTCGAGTATAAACCAAGTATAAACCAAGATACCAAATTTTACCTTAAAAAGGAGTAAAGTGACTGACTCGAGTATAAACTGAGGGTAGAAAATATGGCCACTATTTTGATTTTGATTCTTTATTTACCCTTTAAATGCACAGCAGAATTCTTATACAGTAGTCCCATACAGTAATAGGGCTTATGGATGATATCACTACTCTGCGCTGGGAAGTGAGAGGTGCAGAGTAGTGATGTCAAAAGCCTAAAAACATTGATTTATACTCGAGTATATACGGTACTTTAAAATTATATATAATATTTCAACACATTGTAGTGTAATTGCACCACATTGCTTTGAATACTATATACACTACAAAGTGCAGGAAATATGGATAAGTACAACTTTTCTTACGAGAAAAATGTGTTACCAAGTGTGCTATGGTTTGGAAAGTTTGAGGACCACTGCCTTAGAGCTACCAAGTCTATTGTCCACAATAACACCCAAGTCTTTCTCTTCATGAGCCAATGTGTTACCAAGTGTGCTATGGTTTGGAAAGTTTGAGGACCACTGCCTTAGAGCTACCAAGTCTATTGTCCACAATAACACCCAAGTCTTTCTCTTCTTGAGTCAACCTAACTATCCCATTTAGAGCATAACAAGTACTTATGTTGTTTTTACCCAAATGCATTGGATTTTGCATTCTTAACATTAAATCTGATTAGCCCAATCACCAATTGTATTTAAATCAGTCTGTAAGGTGAAAACATCCAGCACTGAGCTCATAATCCTGCACAATTCAGTATCATTGGCAAACACAGAGATTGTACTATCAGTGCCCATTACTAGGTCATTTATTAATAGGGTAAAGAGTAACAGGCTTAGAACAGACCCCTGAGGATTATAACAGTGGGTCCAACCACAAAATGTTACAGTAATAAACACGTAATACAATTCTCTATCCAAATAACAGAAATGTCAAGACCATTGATTTATGATTTACATAATAACCTTCTATGAGGTACCATGTCAAAGGATTTTACAAATTCTTAATAATTCACATCCACTGACAGATAGCTGGCATTAAAGACTGGAGAGTGGGAAACCCCCATTCACTATACAATGAGAGACGCGATATCAGTGCATTGCCTAGAGGAGGCGATAGAGAGTGATAATGTCTCACCGTGCATAGCCCTAGTTATCTCTTAATCTCCTTTCCTAAAGATTTCCCAGCACAGATGTCTAACTGACAGGCCTATAGTTACCTGGCTGGGAACGGGGTCCCTTTTTGAATATTGATACCACATCAGCAATCATTTGAAACAAGAACAAATATTAAAGGGGAACTATGGTGCAAAAATGTTTTTCTCTGAATATGTTCCTAAGGGTGCACTTACCCCTCTGGAATCCTATTGGTCTTGCTATTTTACTAAAGCCCCCTTGATTTCTTGTCCATTTGCTCCTCCATTTTTCAGGTCCTGGGAGCAGCCATGTTTGTTATGGGTTGTGCCCATACTAGGATTCCTCTCTTCAAGGGTTGTAATCTGGGAGGCAAGACACACTCCTGTGCAATCATCTGTAACCTCTGAATATACCCTGCTAAACTACTGGGCTAAAATTATATAGGTGCAGCCCTGAGTCTAACTGTCATTTAGTGTGCAAACCCTTTCTCCCTGTTTGCTTTGATTCCCATATGATGAGTTACACACTGCTCCATTCTCTGGACTCCCCTGAAAGTCTCTCTCCCCCACACACACCAATTTGCTTTCATTCACAGAGATCGAGTTACTCCTCTGTTCCCTGCTCTCTTCTAAATGTCTCTCCCTGCTTTGAGAGCATTTACTGCTAAGTAAATGACAGGAAGTATCGGTCACATTGCTGGGACTGACCTGTCTGTCTAATGATGGGAGGGGAGAGACTTCCGTTACAATGTAATACAGTGTAATTTGTGGAGGTGCTCACCACCAGCGAGGGGGAGGAGCAGCGATTAGAATGGCATCTGGCAGTCTCCCACCCCTCATTTTCTGATCATTTATTTTAATATAGCTTTGGCTCTGCTACACATAAAGAGGTGGTTGGTGACTCTTTTTAAAGGTAGGGACTTGAGTTTTATTTTAGAATAACCTGTTTTCACACCACAGTTCCCCTTTAATGATTACTCAATCTAATTTTTGTGTTGGTTCATGTACAATTTTGGACAAGTTCTCATTCAGAATATTGATAGGACTTAATCTGTCCCCTCCTGGCAAATTGTGTGATACCTTCTTGTGTTGGGATTCTCAATGATGTTTATTGGTTGGTTCGCACTGTTTACAAGACAAAGTAAAATTTTAAGTATTAAACCCAAGCTCACAAAATGCTCCTTAAATTTGTGTCATCTAAATTTTACATTTATCATCATAATGTTAATGGTTATAGGAAATGTAACTTACAAATAGCACTTCTTTAGCATGTTATTAGTATATTTAGCATCAAGATTGCCTGTCATCACTGCTCCAATTATAATATCTCCATCCTGGAAATGATCGTATTCTACAAGCATTTTATTAATCTCCAGGTGACAGGCAGGGTTGATAGACTGATCCACAGATGTACAGGGTGTCACACATAGAATTATCACATAGATTAGCACCTTTACATGATAAACATAAGCCACAACTCGCAACATTGCAATGACAGAGAGAGCAATAAATCTCAGTCTTGTGAAATTCAATACATCATTATCCCGGCAGTTATCAGTACAGAGAGTCACAGGGGATAGAGGGTTCAGCTTCATCTGTAGATCAGTGTAAGGGAACCAGCTAATCCAACATCATTATATAGCGGACAGAGAATGAACATAGACACAAGCACTGGGGATATGAGATCAGAGTTAGTTCTGAAAATAAACTAAATAGATAAATAATTACTAACCCCAACCATAAAATCCCACTGCAATTTACTGTTCAGTTTAAAATCCCCGGTGCCATTTCTTCTTATAAGAAATAATATACAGTAAAAGTTGTGAATAAATTCAATGTGGTCACTTACTGTTATGTTCTCTATACTTGCCCAGTCCTAAGAAAAGATAGGAACTTGTTGTAGCAGGTCACTGCCACAAGAAGTCGCTAGCCCTGATGAAAGTGCCCTGAATCTTCTTTTCCCAGTAGTCCTCTGCAGCTGCGCAGTGCGCAAAGGACATTCGGGACCGCTGCCCCTGCACTGCTTCTGCGTTTCTACAAGGATTTACGCCCTCCTGCTGCTCCACTGAATTTGGGGTAGCCTTTCTGGTAGCCATAGGCATGCATTTCATTGCACAATCGCCATTGGCTACCAGTATGTAATGAAATGCTCATGGCTACCATTATGTAATGAAATGCCCATGGCTACCAGTATGATAAAATGCCCATGGCTACTTTCATGTAATGAAATGCCCATGGTTACCAGTGTGCAATGAAATGTCCATGGTTACCAGTGTGCGATGAAGTGCCCATGGCTACCAGTATGTTAAAAAATGCCCATTGGCTACCAGTATAAAATTCCCATGGCTACCATTTTGTAAAGAAATGCCCATGGCTACCAGTATAAAATTCCCATGGCTACCAGTATGTAATGAAATGCCCATGGCTACCAGTATGTTAAATGCCCATGGCTATCAGTATAAAATTCCCATGGCTACCTGTATGTAATGAAATGCCCATGGCTACCAGTGTGTGATGAAATGTCAATGGCTACCAGTTTGTGATAAAATGCCCATGGCTACCAGTATAAAATCCCCATGGCTACCAGTATGTAATGAAATTACTATGGCTACTATTATGTAATGAAATACCCATGGCTACCAGTATAAAATCCCCATGGCTACCAGTATGTAATGAAATTACTATGGCTACTATTATGTAATGAAATACCCATGGCTACCAGTATGTGAATAAATGCCCATTGCTACCAGTATGTGACGAAATGCCCATGGCTTCCAGTATAAAATCACCATGGCTACCAGTATGTGCTAAAATTCCCATGGCTACCAGTAGGTGATAAAATGCTTATGGCTACCAGTATGTAATGAAATGCCCATGGCTACCAGTATGTGATAAAATCCCCATGGCTACCAGTATATAATGAAATGCCCATTGCTACAAGTATGTGATAAAATTGCCATGGATACCAGTAGGTGATGAAATGCCCATGGCTACTAGTATATAATGAATATGCCAGTTAGCTACCAGTATGTAATAAAATTGCCAGTGTGCTCAGTAATGAAAATGGTAGTTTGCTAAGAGTATATATTGAAATTGCCCGTTTGCTACCAGTATATACTGAAATTGCACGTTTGCTACCAGTATATAATGAAAATGCCAGTTTGCTACTAGTATATAATGAAATTACCAGTTTTCTACCAGTATATAATGAAAATGCCAGTTTGCTACTAGTATATAATGAAATTGCCAGTTTGCTACCAGTATATAATGAAAATGCCAGTTTGCTACTAGTATATAATGAAATTGTTCAGCCCATGGAAATGCCACACACTCTTGACTCTTACTGGCTATGCAGAGCCCTGTCATGGCAGCTAAATGGTTAACACTACACCACTCACTCCAGCAACCAAAGGGTTAATCAAGACATTCACACTCACAAAGAGTTAATTAGCATTTACACAGAATAGACCTAAAGGACTATCCAAACACATAACTTAAGGCTAAGTTCCTTTAGACCACTTTAGACAAAACTTATTACATTTTAGATTTAATAGTCCAAAAGGTGGACAGTGCAAAATAATAGATGATGATGGTACAATAAATTGACATACAATATAGGTACAAACAGTTATATAAAATAAAAAGGATAAGAAGATTCACAGACCCTAACTACTCACTAGAGGAAGTCCTGTGTCTCGGGGTGAGAAGGAATGATACCCATTTAGCATGTCCTCTCAGTATGAACAAAGCTATAAGGGTTATAATGATTTTTAAGCCCCTTGTTGTACCATCCCCCTCCTTAGCTATGCATGAGGTGGGAATGTCCAGGAATGTCCAGATTTTATGACTTGTTATCACAATTCATTTAAATCTCGATTTATACAAACCCCTGTAACTTTAAATCTGTACTTGGTAATATCTC
This sequence comes from Hymenochirus boettgeri, assembly GCA_019447015.1. Classification (NCBI taxonomy): domain Eukaryota; kingdom Metazoa; phylum Chordata; class Amphibia; order Anura; family Pipidae; genus Hymenochirus; species Hymenochirus boettgeri. The sequence goes on from CM033469.1 coordinate 1,704,410, forward strand.
AAAACCTTGATATTCTTATTCCACATGATTTATCCAAACAATATTATCAGAGATATTAATATCTCTTACAGACCTATCAAAAGACCATTGTGTATGATACTGATTTACCCTGCGTTTAGAGAAACTCTGTTTAACCTCTAGACCATCTTTTCTGATGTTAACCAGGTTTTGGGAAATGTCAAAGGTTTTGAAACAGCTATAGTCCATTAACTTGGTTTCTAAGGTTCTGTAAGAGGGGGAATATGGCTTTAAAGGGCATGTCCACCCCAAAACTAAAATTTAACCTCATACTGGCCCCTGTGGTTTAAAAAAATGCTTACCTTACATCTCTGCTCCTTATGGTTCTCCTGTTATGCCTTTTCAAAGTTCAGGAAACTGAAGAGTAGAAGCTGTCAGTATTGATTTAAACATTTTTTTGATGAAACATATCGGCGGGTGGGGGTGGGCAGGGGTACACTATATTTATTTAACCTTAACCTAAAAGTTGATTTTGGACATACCATTTAATGTTCTAGAAGAGCAGTCCCTAACTATTTATGACCATACAGGTCCCCAACTGTTAACCCTGCCTTACTATAAGGCTTAAACATTATTCTATACATATAACAAATATAAGCCTAGTGCACATTCAATTAAATCGCTTACAATTTACTTTACCATTGTAATGTGACTAAAAAAGCCTGCCCTTCTCTCTGGATAAATTAAAACAATTAGTTTAATAACTTGGCCAAATTATTTTAAGCCCAGCAACCACTTCAAGTTTTGCTTTATTCTGCTGGGTCCTATCAATAAAGATCATGGTTTGAATAAAATACAATAAGTCCTTATGGATCTAAGCTCAGTTTTATCTAGGTCATTTTTTTCATATTTTTGCAGATTTCCTTATGTTTGGAAGTATGCCTCTGTATTAGAATAAAGCTGATGGAATTCCAATATTCAAAAAGGGTACTTGTTACACATAGATGTGTAATTACTTACAGGCCTGTAAGTTTACCTTCAGTGGTGAGAAATTTACTGGAAAGTTTGATACAGGAACATATTCTAGAGTGTGTTTCAAGAACGGACCTTATAAGTAGTAACCAGCATGGATTAAAGGGCATGTCCACCCTTGAAATTTTTTTTTGATATAATATTCCCCCTGTCCCCCCAGCCGCTCTATTTTTATTATCAGAAAGTGCCCCAAACTTTACTTACCTTACTTGCGAGAAAATGCAAGCGGAGGGGCGGGACCGGCAGTCACGTCTGTGGTTGGCTGAGCAGCAGCCAATCCTGGACGCGGCTGCCGGGAGTTCAGTGCGGCGGAAGAAAGAGGGAAGGTAAGCAATGTTTGGGGCACTTTCTTATAATAAAAATATAGCGGTTGGGGGGACAGGGGGAATGTTATAGCAAAAGGTTTTTACGCTAGGGGGAGGGAATCCTAATTGGCAGGGAGAGGGAGAGGGAGGGGAAGGGAGGGGGAGAAGGGCTGCAGTACGCATGCCAAACTTCTCCCGGAGGGGAGACAGGAGGCAGAGTCTTATATGGACTCTGCAGTACTCCTGGTGGGCGTTTTTTTGGACTTTAGGGGGGGACAGCAGAAGAAGGTAAGGTAAGGATTAAACTTCACTACACAATGGGGCCAGTAGTGGGGGGGGATTATAGTGTGGGGGTGGACATGCCGTTTAAGGAGGAATAGATCTTGTCAAACTAACTTGGTTTTTGGTTTTTATGAGGAAGTGAGTAGAAATTTAGACTCTGGCATAGCAGTAGATGTAGTATACTTGGATTTTGCAAAGGCTTTTGATACAGTCCCCCATAGGCGACTAATGTATAAGCTAAGGTCTTTTGGTCTGGGGAGGCACATTTGTACATGGATAGAGAATTAGTTGATGAATAGGATGCAGAGAGTAGTTGTAAATGGAGCTTCATCATTATGGACTAAAGTGCTAAGCAGATGAGATTCAATGTTGATAAATATAAGGTGATGCATTTTGGGCTTAAAAATCCTTGTGGTGTTACTTTACACAACTTTGACAAGAAACATATGTTATCTATTTGTGACTAGAGATCAAGGGGCCCATGTTACATATACATCCTATATTCATGTCACATCTACACAATCATTACATAATATATAAGTCAATACAGTTCTCTACAATGATAACATTTATAAATTATTTCATTATCACTTCCCCCTTTAGTTACTAATTAACTATAAATACTATACCATAAATCTATGGCATGGTACAGAAGGTAGAACAATAACAGGTTTCACAAAATTCCTATAACCATAAACCAAATAGAATCTCCAAATTGCAACCTTCTGAAACTATTTCATTTACCAAAATTACTATAAATTCTAAAAATGTGTATTCTAAAAATTCTCTGGAATTCAACATTTTCCTGTTTTACATTAAATGCTACAAATAATAGTAACTTTTAAGGTTTTCATTATAACTAATTATAACCCAATTAAAACCATCTGTCAAATATTATGGACTCACCACCAAATTCTAGTAGTAAATATTAAAAGGTTAGGTTCTTTTAAACATACTCCATAATCAGTCCCATTTATAGTCTTTGCCGTTATTGAATGCAATTTCAAAAAGCGGTTATGTGTCCATAGAGCAACAGTTAAATACTTATCTTTACCCAATGGAAACCCTGATAAGAAGCCCCAGGCCCACGCACTGGCTTCTAGGGGGTTAATATTGTAGCTGGGCTATTTTAAATGAAAATAAATTACTTTAAAACCCAAAGGAAACCCCTCTCCTCAATATGGCATCTTGGGGTAGCTGAGTAATAGATTGAATTAGATGGTGCAAATAAAGGAAAAGCAATATTGTGGCTTCCCTTTAAGTACTTGCAGCAATAGTATCCAATACAATGCAAAGATCCTATTTGGACATCCTTCCACTTTCACAGCTATTGAAGAAGTTGAAAATATCTAAAAAGGTTCTTGTAGATTTTAGCTTGTCAGTAGGTCATAGAACATGATTTTTGCTCAGACATGTGGCATCTGATAAAGAATAACCTTGGCAATGGCAAATATATCAGGATCTTATCCAATAGCTTTAAGATAATGAGGGAGATTCAATAAATACAGAGAGATTCAATAAAAGTTCTTATCGTTTAAAATGGTGCTAATTTTGCCCCAACCAATCAGATCTTATTTAACATTTGAAAGCTAACATCTGATTGGTTTGGGCAAAATTAGCACCATTTTAAATGATAAGAACTTTTATTGAATAAACCTGTTAGTTTGATCTTAGGTAGTTCTCTAAAAGAATTTCACAGATAAAGGGCTTTTCTGATATATTGCTATTGGAGACAAGCCTTTCTGTAATTTGAGTCCATTTTATACACATTTTGTATAACCCAAATTTTATATCATCAATAACATTACTTGTACCCAAAGTAAAGCACACTTTCTTACTCATAATCATAAACTATTTGTAACTCTCTAATTACAAGTAACTTCCTTTTTGGCAGTATTTCTAATAACCACAAAATCACACACTAATACAATCCTACATAGATAAACCTTAAATCAATATGTATCCTCTAGAAAGTTAGGAATATCTTAGGCATATATTTTTCTTTCTCTTTTTTCTCGCTTATACTATGGTTCTATTGTACCCTTACCATCTTTATAAACACACTAGAAACGTAATAGACATAAAACCATTTAACCATTTTAGACATATTTAACAAATAACATCTACAATCAAAGTGAACCTTTCTTCCATTTGATATACAGGAGACATAATGTACCATAGCTACATAAAAATGGAGATTGTGTATTTTAATAATAAAGAGAATAAATTTCCCAGACAATATTGTCCCGATAGAGCATATTAACAAAAATACAAATTGAATTTCACCTTTCCCTGTGCTGTGGCTGTTGGTTGATTATAAAAATTAACCTATAGGTACTAGAGGTCAGCTCTCATAATTCAAATCTTTGTTTTGGTGGAGTCTAAGTGTGCGTAATACACTTCATATGGCCTCCATATCAAAACAAGAAAGCTGTAATGTTGCTTTCTAGAAGCTGGGAGCCAATCGGATTATAGCACTGAGACCCACCTCTGTTAGCCATAGATTATGCTACAGAATATCCTACTTCTCAGACAAAGAAGAGATTTAACATAGTGTTAAGATTTAACAGTGCTAGCAATAAACTTTGTCACCCCTACAAATTCCTTTGTATACAAAACCAAATCTAATCCTTGCATCTAATTATGCTACATTTTTAGGAAAAACAGCATCCATATTGCCAATGGGTACATTTAGAAACATTATCTTTTGCTAGGAAAAAAATGTATTGAGGAGAGATAGGGGTGTGAACAATATTAGCACATGCACAGGCTCTTTGAAAACTATATAGACTGAGAATTGTACTGGCAACAAAATGAAAGCTTTCTTAGTTACAGAATCTATTAATTACACTACTATACTATACACTACTACACTACTATACTATACTAAATAAAACCTATTAGAGAAGAATCCTACAGTACATAGTAGTATATCATATCTCAGTAAATCAAAGGATTCTCTACTCAAACAATCTTGATACTTTAAAAGTGAACAATTACACAATTACCATCTTTCAACAAAATAACTGTATACCTTAAAGTATTTACACTCAAGTAAATCTGATCTAGTTTGCTTCTTATGAACTTTTAACACATACGTCTCTTTTAAGGTCATAATGAAAAATTTAAATATATAAATAAGCATATTTTTTCTATAGAATAGATTTTTCAATGGATAAAAATCTTCTCATTTGTGAAAAGAAAAGAGAGACTGTGTGCTTGTCTCCCTAAATTACACCTCCACAGGACGGGATCCTGTAGGATGGGAACTCGGAGGCTGTTGGCCTGACTGGGGAATGTGCCGTGTGGAAGTCCTGTTTGGAGACCGGGAGGAGATTATTGGCGTTGATAGCTATTTCGGACCTGGTGGCTGTTGTGAAGACCGGAGGTAACCTGGCTGAGGGAGGATTAATTACACTGCGATGCGCTGTGGATGGGCGCAATTATTAAGGTACTGTTTTCACTTTACATCTTGTTATTCAACAGACATTATATTGGACTATTGGAGCACTCTGTCCTAAAGTGGGCCTGTGACCTACTTATTTATATGGGATTCCTCACATGTTTGATACTTTTTGTAGGATCTATGTTATGTCTATATAGATTATTGCATGTGTATACAGTATATTGATTAAATGGAATATTTTGGTTTTATTTGTTTCAAAAGTTTTTAACCCCTGATTACCTCTGTTGGATTTCTCTTCTGGCTACTAGTCAGCCAGACTAGTGATAATTGCAAATAAACAGAATAAAGGTGTCCAGTCGTCAGAATAATACAAGGGGTAATCCCATTTTATGAGTGCGGAACACACATACTCACAATGTTTCAGCTGTGAAGCCTTTATGTCATGCTTTTAACCTCTTTTTATTGCCCATAAAAAAAATAGTGCCACCTATTGCTCCTTGTCTTTATTGCACACAATTTACTTTTCTAGTGCTCCCTCTGGTGGTACTCTCCCAAACCAAATATACACAAAATACACACAACCCTCTCCCATTTTCACAGCAGGTAGTACTTGGTGGAGATAGGGAATACTCTCTTCGTGTCTTTCCTCTTTTACCTTCTTTTGTTATCCTATTCCAGCTAAGAGGTACAACCAAACTAATTAAAATTCCAAAATAATATAAATTGTAAACCTACATAGTGCTTATATATACAAAATGACTAATAAAGTGCCTAATGCATCTTTAAATAAAAATCATTTTATTTTCTTATAAGTTGTACATTGTATTGTCTTAAAATCATATAATCTCTTTATTTCACAGAAAGCAGGAGAGGTTCAGCCTCTCCTTGGGGTTCACTGTAGAAACCAGATCCAATAAACTTCCCTTTTTAAGGGAAGCAGTTCTGGCAATTTAAACAGGGGAAAGTGCCTAGCTTGGGTTTAGACAGGAATCTTTGTGTCGTTCTTTTTACTGGGGGTTCTATGTCACTTTTTATTAATATATCTTTTATACTCTTGCCCCTCTTGTATGCAAATCTAGGCTTTGTTTTACAAACATCTGCTTTTCCACTTCTAGGATTAGCCAGTATTTTTTTAATGCACTTCCTCACCTCTATGGAATGTCCCTCATATGTACTCACAAATGTAAGTCTCTCTTCCTTACTTTCTTCACTTCCTCTATGTACCAATAGTTCTTCTTTTGGGATCTCTGCCACCCGTTTCATTATATTTTCTAGCTCTGACTTTTTATACCCTCTGCTTACAAACATTTCTTATATCTCCCTGATGAATCTTACTAATTTGTTGAGTTGATCCTCCTACATCATATGAACTGGCTTTTGGGGTGGATGAAGGCTGTGTGGATGTATAGTATAGTATAGTATAGTATTTGAGGTTGAATAAAGACATATGTTCATCCAGTCCAACCCATCTAGCAATATCTCATTTCCTGCTTAACTGTTGATTCCAGAGGAAGGCAAAAAAAACCTCAAAATTTTTGAAGGGAAAAAAAATTCCTTCCTGACTCCAAGTGGCAATCGGAAATTTCCCTGGATCAGCTCTACTTTATGTATTAATACCAGTAACTTGTAACATTCCTTGTTTGTAGAAACTCATCCAGCTTTTTATTAAACTGACCAATGAACCTGCCATAACAACGTCCACTGGAAGACAGTTCCATAGCTTTACCGTTCTCACAGTGACAAACCCTTTCCCAACTCTACTTTATGTATCAATACCAGTAACTTACAACATTCCTTGTTTGCAAAAACTCATCCAGCTTTTTATTAAACTGACCAATGAACCTGCCATAACAACGTCCACTGGAAGACAGTTCCATAGCTTTACCGTTCTCACAGTGAAAAACCCTTTCCGAACTTGAAGACTAAACTTCTTTTCTTCAAGTGATAAGGGATGTCCACGTGTCCTCTAACATGTTCTATTGGTGAACAATGCCCCAGATAGTTTATTGTATGGCCCGTTAATGTATTTATACACAGTAATAAAGTTACTATGTATTTTATCTCCTTCAATCGTAACTTCCACATCCAGAAAATGTACCTTACTTTTATTTTGTTATATTGTATTGTGTATTTTATTTGCATATTCCTTAAATTTTAGCAGTTCCCAATCTGGGCCTATCCACATAAAGAAAATATTGTCTATATAACGGTAGTATATAAACTTATAAAACACATCACTCTGCAGTAGACTTTTCTCTTCTAGTGTATACATAAAAATGTTTGCATAGGCAGGTTCCATAGGGGCACCCATACTTGTACCTTGTATCTGTTCGTAGAACTTCTGTGCAATTCTTTGCATCCAAAATGCAAGCTTTTGTAAAGAAGATCAGTAGACAGACAGAAGGACTCAGTACAACCCAATATATTTAGGAGTAGTAATTATTTGCAGGTGCCACACAGCATGTTTTGGACCACAAGGGTGTGAGAAAGGACCCTTGTGGCACTTGCAAATAAATACAACACCTAAATGTATTGGGTTGTACAGAATCCTTCTGTCTACTGATCTTCTTTACAAAAAGCTTTGATAAAAGACAGCTAGACAGGTGCCCTGTGATTGCCATGTTTTACCACTCCATCCACTTTCTCTTGCACGAATCATACTCCGAGGGAGAGAAGCCGGTGTGGTGTGGGGTATGTCCAGAGTCACCAAGCTTGTCTGGCTCCTGAACAATGGCAAACTGCAGTGAGCCTACTTTAACTCATGGTCCTGCTGTTGTAAAGTATAACCCTTTCTCCAACTTTTCATTACACGATACATACTGTGAGGGAGAAAACCCAGTGGGGTATGGGGGTATTTCCAGAGGCCAACCCTGCCTAACTCGTCAGTTACGGTGGCAAACTACCACTTAATCTGTGTATAAACAAATGTTTCCAAAATACAACTTCCTGTTTGCAGGACCCCTAACAGAAACCGTTATGGTCTTGCCCGTGACCCAGCACCTGGGTTGATTCAGTTGCACTGTAGAGATCTGAGCATGTTTTACCCATCCAACAGCCAATCAGTAGAAAGTACTGTTTGAAAAATTCCACATTAGAGTGCATTCTGGGGGAAAAAAGGACAGTTACAGAACCTGAAACATCAATTCACTAATGTCAACAGCAGGGAATAGCAAGAGGTGTATATTCAACTGATTTTTCAAAATGGAAGAGAATATGTAGAATAATTAGCTATGCTAATAGGGACATTTTATAAACTTAAAATATATATAAAACCTACATTATTAATCTGAAGTAATATCGGGTTACTGTGTGTTTTAGACCTTTTTAGGGCACCGTTCCCAAGTGTTTTTGGAAATAGTGCAGTACACCTGATACAAAACCCTTTTGGTAAAGTTTAGCACTACTTTATAGCGCAAAACTTAACAGGGCTTTTATGGGAACTTTAAAAGAGTGCAACTCGTAGCTTCTTACCTGTACACAATCCCACAATGCAATACCAGATATAATCTCATTTATGTCTCATATTGTATCATGGGATTGCGCAAAGGTTTTTGCAAACTTTTTGATCCTAAAATGAAATCCATTGTCTATTTTGGTTTCTTTTCACAAATTCCTGCATTTGTAATTAATTGAGGTTTGTTTCCTAGCTACACACGGGGAAATTGCCCTGGTGTCTATAACAGCCATTGGTTTGTTTTTTTTTCTTTAATATAGCTTGTCAATTCATCTGCTATATTTCTCTCCTTTTTTGCAACTATTAGTGGGTAACCTGCACTTTTGTACTTTTGTATCAAGTTACAGGAGTAAGATTAGATGTGCTGTTTCTTTTCACCTTCAGAAACTGCCTCTTGGGGATACTTTGAAGCAATCTTTGAGGGTGAGCACTATGATAGTGAAGGAGAGAATTAGTTGCTGTAGACTTTCTATAGAGTTTGTTGATCAACCTGTTGATATGCTTACTTATATGCACATCAAGAAAGTCCACTCCCTCAACAGAGACATCCTTAGTTAGAAAAATATCCAGGTTATTGACATTAAGTGTAGAGATAAAGGCATTGAGCAGATCAGAGGGACCTTTCCAGATGAATATATTGTCTATACAATCTAACCATAGCTCCTTCTTCCACTAACCCCAACACACTGTAGGTTAGCATACAATTGAGCACATGTTGCACCCATTGCTGTCCCTCTGATCTGCAGAAAATACTCACTGTAAAAAACAAAAAAATATCTTCCAACAGAAATTAGGAGAGTGAGGATAAAGTTTATCTTTAATCTGTGGACCCTTCCCTCAGAAGCTAGAAAATAATTCACAGCTTCCAGACCAGACCAAATCAGAATACTCTATATTGCTATACAAAGACTAGACATCACAAGTGGTCAAAACATGTTTCTCTCCCACCTCAATATCCTGCAGCTTGGAGAGCAGACCTGCAGTGTCTCTAACATGCATTTGTAAGTATGCAAAGGTGTTTATGTACCAGGGATAGGAGATAAAAAGTAACCATCACTAAGTCATCAATAAAGAAATATCTAGCATTGCATTCGTTGATGATCCTGTCTTCCTCCGCTTTATCAATTATAATCTTAAATTTATTTTGATATTGTGAAGTCGGGTCTGTAGGAAGACATATATAGTTGGCTGCATTATATAGTTGTCTGTATAAAGGGAATCCAGATAGCTAGTAGATTCTGATGTTTTGTTTTTGTCAAAGTAAGCTTGTAAGGCTAAAAGTCTGCAAAACAAAAAAAGATCCTTAACAATCATAAATGGATCAGTATGATCTCTGAAGCAGTAGGATAACCTCAAAGATAATACTGATCTTTGTGTGTCGGATAGAGTATGTTGTGATTACCTAGAGGATAACCATATATGGTCCTTCTTGCAGGCTTGGATTTCCCATTAGGCACAGTGCCAGGGCGCATCTGTTGTTGGGGAGATGGCTGTCAATCTACCCCCCCCCCCACCACCACCACCACTAATCCACTAATCCACTCTATTTTCTTTCCAAAAAAGAGAGAATGGATGTGGTTTAGGGGTGTGGTCTGTGTTTAGGGGTAGGGGGATGGCTAGGGTATAAACCCACCCCTGCCTTGTATTTTTGATGTAAAGCACCTCCCCTCACAGCAGTTCGTATCTATAGCTTGTGTTTAGTCCTTTTGTATTGAATATTCAAAAAGTCAGAAATCAGTGTTAAATTTCAAAATTTAGTTCAATTGGGTTCAAATGAGATTGTTGGTTTTGTTGAATTTAAACATATTTGGTGAAATTGTTTGTAGAATGAAAGCCACCAGTTTTGCTAATCTCTTGTAATAAACCAGCCCAGTTATAAATAAATGTATAAAGTTGTATGTGACTGGGTGAACTTTGGGAAAAAAATTATAACTATTATAAACTATTAAAAATAGAGCACAAAAGAAGCTTTAACAAACTGTCCCAGTTCCATGCTATATACAGTTATAAAGGGGCTGAGAGAAGTTTTGTCTTAATAAAAAATATTAATATTTATATTAATATTAAAAAAATATAATTAACAATGAAAGATAAAACAGTGATTTCTGCTGCACAAATGGGCATAAAATAAGCAGCCTGGTTTAATTTTCACACTATGTTGTAGGGGGCTGGATGATATAATCTGCACAACAATGCTATTATTTGTAAAAATGAGAAGTGCCTGAGGTAGAAAGGTAGAGTATTATACATCCCAACACTGTTACATTGCAGAGAACCAGCACATATATTTTTCATCTGCCAGGTTAGTTTCCTGGGCTTCTCTGTATTAAAGATTGTGCTGAAGCACTGAGGTCTGGCAGTTTCCTTTCATTCTGGCGCACCTTACAGGAAAATAAACTTGAACTGACTGGGCTTAAAATAATTTGGCCTACTTATTGAACTAATTGCTTTTATTTATCCAGGGTTTAGCAGACTGTTTGTAGTGGAACCTTATGGAGGTAGCCAATATGCAATTAGAATTGTTTGTGCACCAGAATTTTGTTTTTTGTATGTATTATATTTTTTGTCTCTAGTTGCACTTTAATATGGATGTACAACAGCCCAATTCTCTATATACTGTGTGTTACATTGAAGGTTTGACCAAGCCTTCTGGGAAATTGTACTCCACCCAGAGTTAGGGCATGTGCTCGTTTGAGCAAAGCACTTTAAACTAGAGAGTCAGATTCAAGCATCCAGGCCACACAGGAGAAGCTGTCAGCTCATATACAAAAAAGGCAAGTACCAGTAGGTTAGGACCCATTTATATAAGTACCAGTAGGTTAGGACCCAGTTATATAAAGTACCAGTAGGATAGGACCCAGTTATATAAAGTACCAGTAGGATAGGACCCAGTTAAAGAAAGCAACCTTGACGTGGTGACTGGGCTTAAAATAATTTGGCCAACTTATTGAACTAATTGCTTTTATTTATCCAGGGTTTATCAGACTGTTTGTAGTAGAACCTTATGGAGGGAGCCAATATGCAATTAGAATTGTTTGTGCACTAGAATTCTATGTTTTGTAGGAAAATAAACTTTTTAACTAACAAACCAACCTGATATTATATCCATACTTTACTTTTTATGTTAAGTGGTTCAAACATAAAAATAATAAATATAAAACATGGTTATTTTTACCAATTGTATGGGGGCCAGCTTCAAGGAGCTGCCTTGTTTCATGCCTGTACTCTGCCTGGGGGGCTGATGAACTTTTGACAATTGTGAAAAAAATACATATCACCAAAACTTTTTAGATAGAATCATGATTTCTTACATTAAAAATAACAAACCATCCTAATTTGTGTTATGGTTTCTACAGTACAAGTCAGCACAAATGTAGCACCTATAATCCATCCTTGTTTTATATGCAAATTCTGAGGTAGGAGGCTGGTAACCTTTTGACCTTTTGTTAAAAAAAAAACCATACATAATTATTAAAGCTAGAGTCTCATTTTCTACAGCACAGATTAGCACCAACAAAGCACTGACAAACCAGTCTGGTTTCATTTCCATACTCTGGTGTCATTTCCATACAGTATGTTATATGGGGAATGGAGACCTTTTGACATTTGTAGAAAAAAACATATCTCTAAAACTGTTAAAGATAGAACCTTTCTAAATAAATAACTGTGAGGAATAAATAACCTATATAGATTACAGACCCCCTCAACACCTAAATGTAGATATATAATATAATTTATCTAAATAATACTTCACTGTGAAACCAGAATATGTAATTATTGATATATATAGTTCAAACCAAGAAGGATTTTCTTCAATATTTATCATTTACATGGTTCTAAAATTATATTAAATCAATAATTGTTCTTAACTATACATCTAATACATAATTCATGTTGAGATAAACATCACTGCTTGTGCAAAAATGTGTCCATAATGTGTTCAAATGTGTTTTAATATTCTCTGATACAATTCTTACCTGTTATTGTTTGTCACACTTACCTCAAGGATTGGGGACCTCAGCACTGCTACCAAGAGGATAACCGCTCACTGCACACTTCACTCACCCACACACGGTCTAATGATACTTGACCAGCTAATGACTGGTCTTAAAGTGGCGCTGGAGTAAAATACCTTTTGGGATTTACCACAAGGTGCAAATCCAGTATTAAATACTGAAAGAATATTTGCCCGGAGCAATATGCAGCTCTGGGTAAATGAGGCCCTATGACTACATGCAAGTGCCAAATATAATGACAACAGGAGCTTATATGTCATGGAGGTACATAGATCAAGTACATAGCTGGTAAAAGGCATAGCTACCAGCTTCGTTGTAGAGCTAAGTCAATCAAAAGTCATGTAGAGGCTGCAATATGGGCCGTGAGCAGACGCGTTTCGCCCCCCACTACTTTGGTGGCTTCCTAATTTGCCCAGCAAAAAGCAAGAGAGCGAGTCCAACACAACGCTGGGTTTGAATACCCGCTAACATTATGGCGTTTGCGCAATGTATTGATGTCATACGCAAAGCGACAGTCGCAACGTATTGACGTCATACGTAGAGCGCCGGCCACGTGAATTCACACAGCCAGAGCTTCCCTCTTCTGCACATTGTGTTACTAGGATACCGCTCTAAGTAAACAATTTAACCCTAACGTTATCTGTGATCGTCCAGTCACATAAATCAGGGTGTCATTAACGCATCACATATACATCTCAGGGGAGCATACTAGTGAACAGTCCTATACAGTTATATACATATATATTACAGGAGGTTATAACGATCAATATAATTATTAAAATATCATGGAGGCTCTGTAGACGGGTTAAGATGTATGGGCATTGATACTGTGAAGGAGACGATAAGGGGAGGAGATGTAAACAACAAACTATTGAAAAAGGAGAAATAATGGATCTATACATTGGGAACCAGATCACCGAGGGGTCTTAATAAAGCAATGGACTTCACTCCTTATATATGACTGTGGTTTTATCCTAATTATACATAATGCATATATTTAGCTTTCCTCAGGTTTAAGGAGGTCTTCTTCTTTCACTCCCCGTTTGAGTTTTATCCGGCAGTTAGATTTACGGATGTTACGGAAGTACGGATCTACAGATCTATACTGGCTTGTTTTGTACCTCTGATCAGTACTTTATGGACATCTACTTATTTATTGACCTTGGGATTGGCACTTTATTCGTACTTACTGAGGGAATTGTGGATTAGTACTCTCAATAATACTTACCCATTGGACCATGGATCGTGATTGATAATTATCTTTTGATTCTGGAACAGATGCTTTATAGATATGTATATCGGACTCTTAAAGGGAAACTATAGTGCGTATAAGGTTTTTTCAAAAACATTTAAAATAAAAACTACCTGAGGCAGGGAGGTAGGATTGGTGCTTTTTACCTTCCAATATCCTTTTTATGAGGAGGAGCAGGAGGAAGAAAACTGCTTCTGCCAGTCTTCCTGAATGCTTCAGCACTACCTTTGATATAGAATGGCCCAGGGCCGTAACCTGGCAGATGAAACCTGTATGTGCTATAGATCCTCAACAAAACAATATTGGGAGGTGGGAAAATTCAATCCTATCTCCTTGCACCAGGTGCTTTCCATTTTTAAAAAGATAATTTTTACAGTATAGTTGTAAAAAAGCTTTAATAGCTTTTGCACTTTTCCTCTCTGTAAAGTACTTACTGGACTTCAGAACTGATCCCTTTGGAACTCTTACATAAAGGATGGTATTGCTCTTTGCTTCTAAAGAAACGGGCGCAACATTAAAAACATTTTTTTTTTTTTATCATCAGAACATTAGTTGATAACCAGTTTTTGGCAATTTTATTTTGAGTTATGTAGTGATAAATTATCGTCCTTTGTTCCATGGGAAATAGATTGAAGTTGATTAATAGTAATGATAGTTCCGGTTTCATTGGGAAGGGATGTTAATGTGATACACATTTAGATAGCTGAAAAGGTATTGATAGAGCATCTGGCCATTTTTCATTTGTAAATGATTGGTTAAGATCAGATTCCTATTCTTGTAACCAACTCATAGATTCTATTACATCTTTCTCATCAATAGCTATATAAAATATTTTAATTGTTTTAGGTTTCAACAGTATTTCCAATGGATATTCTATATGTTCTGGTTCAAAATTGACATTGAAATATGCATTACTGGACAGATAAGATAATATCTGTATATATTTGTAATATTCTGTTGTAGGCATGTTATATTTGTCTTTTAATTTCGGGAATGGTATGTATTAGCCTTTCCCAAAAAATTGATATAATGAGATTAGATTATATTTATCCCATAAGAAATATCAATATCACCACAATAACCTGTAAATAGCTGTGTTTCTTTGGAGAGGTTTTCCCATATTAATATAGTAGCTTGTACTGTAGGAGACCATAACACTTTCCTTCTGGGTTTATATCCAAACAGGATCGCTCCCAACACTTGTTTTAGGGTGTTAGGTTTTACCTCTTCCTGTTCTATATTGTACCACTCCTGAGCACTGGATCTTTGCTGCCACCATATTCTTGATTGGTTCATTATCACAGATTGATAATAATCTTTCAATATAGGTAATGTCAAGCCTCCTGTTTCTTTTGTATTAGCTAATGTTTTTCTATTAATTCTAGGAATCTTATTATTCCAAATAAATTTTGTTATTATATTTTGGGCTTGAATGAAATATGTTGGTCATTTATGTATTAGATTGATTATTTTTCTTGTATTTTCTATAGATTCTCTGCCTGGTACAAATCCTACTTGATTGGAGTGAATCAGTAAAGGTAAGTATTTGTTGAGTCTGGCAGCTAGAATTTTGGAGTAAATTTTTAAATCTGTGTTCAATAATGAGATTGGCCTATAATTTGTGGTTAGTGCTGGAACTTTCCCTTGTTTATGTACTGGGATAACCAGAGCTTTGGTCATTTCTTGAGGGAATATATTAGTTTCTATTGCTTTTTTTCTATTGTAGCTTTTAGGGATGGTATTAATAGCGTTTGGAATTGTTTGTAATATTCATTAGTTAATCCATTGGGTCCTGGCAATTTATTTGGTTTTAATGTTTTGATTGCTTGAAATATCTCTATCTCTGTTATTGGTTTACCTAATTCTTCTGATTGTTGAATTGTAAGTGTTGGGATTTCTAATTTTGAGTGGAATTCTTCAATATCTTTTGTAATAGGTTTGGGGGTTGATTCTTAGAGGTTATAAAGTTTTTTGTAGTATAGGCTGAATTGATCAGCTATTTTCTGTGGGTTAATAATTTTTTCTTTAGTGTCTGATGTTATGTGTGTTAAGTGCTTTGTCCCCTTGTAGGTAGTGGTTTGATTTTAGTCTTCTCAAAAGTCTATCATACTCATAAAGATTTAGTTCATGTAGTTCGGTTCTAACTTTTTGGATTTATTTTTTTATTGATTCTGTGATAAGTTTCTAAAACTAAAAAATATTGAGAATTACTGGTATTAATGCATATAGATCTGGTTGATCCAGGGATACTTTCCGATTGCCGTTTGGAGTCAGGAAGGAATTTTTTCCCCCTTTTTAGCTGGGTTTTTTTGCCTTCCTCTGGATCAACTGTTAGGTAGGGTTAAAAAAAAAAGTGAATAGGTTGGACTTGATGGACGTATGTCTTTATTCAACCTTAATTACTATGTATTTCTTTTATGGTGATAGTATGATAAATTATCGTCCTTTGTTCTATGGGAAATAGATTGAGGTTGATTAATAATAATGATAGTTCCAGTTTCATTGGGAAGGGATGTTGAAATAGATCTGCCAAGAAGTTCTGTATATGAATCCACAATTCTTGTATTTTTGCGTAGGACCACCAGATATGTAGGAATGTTCCTATGTCCTTTTGGCATCTCCAACACAAAGGTGAGTATGTGGGAAACCATTTTGCTAACGTTTCTGGGGTTCTGTGATATCTGTATGTAATTTTCCTTGACATTTCCCAATGCGATACACATTTAGACAGCTGAAAAGGTATTGATAGAACATCTTGCCATTGTTCATTTGTAAATGATTGGTTAAGATCAGATTCCCATTTTTGTGACCAACTCATAGATTCTATTACATCTTTCTTTTCAATAGCTATATAAAGTATTTTAATTGTTTTAGGTTTCAACAGTAGTTCCAATGGATATTCTATATGTTCTGGTTCAAAATTTACATTGAAATATGCATTACTGGACAGATAAGATAATATCTGTATATGTTTGTAATATTCTGTTGTAGGCATGTTATATTTTTCTCTTAATTTTGGGAATGGTATATATTGGCCATTCTCAAATAATTGATGTAATGAGATTAGATTATATTTATCCCATAAGAGTTTAAGGTTGTGAATGCACAGTTCAATGCTGGAAATATTAATATCACCACAATAATCTGTAAATAACTGCGTTTCTTTGGAGAGGTTTTCCCATATTAATATAGTAGCTTGTACTGTAGGAGACCATAACACTTTCCTTCTGGGTTTATATCCCATATATGTAAGGGAAGTTTTATGAATGTAAGGGAAGTTTTATGTAAGAAGGATGTCATGGGTTGAGGGAGAGCCAATAAGTATGTCATCCATTATGGTAATAGCTGGCGTATTCATAGAAAGCATAAATGGGACAAAAAGGGTTGGCTGGGAGGTCATAATCAACATGAAACTGTCAGAAGGATGAACATAAAAATGATCAACGACAGTAGCTCGTCCTGTGGTACATGTGTAGATGAGTACTAACCATTGTATGGGGAATATAATCTCTTATTATGCACGCCGTAAATAATTAGTGTGTCTAATCATACAGTACAAATGTAACAATGTCTTGCTTCTTAGATAATTGCAGTAGCATAAATAATATATATGCCTTTTATTAGTGAATACATGTCAAAACCCTATATAAACCATTCCATTTTTATGCTCGCTCTCTCCCCTGGACAGTTGACAATCGTTGCTGACTGGGTGGGAGCTGCTTGCAAGTATTTGTGTATGTGTCTGTCTTTATCAAATAAACTTGTTCTTTTTCATCAGATTGTTCCTCTCAATAGTCTGTTTTTCTACGACAATATCCTAACAGGATCGCTCCCAACACTTGTTTTAAGGTGTTAGGTTTTACCTCTTCCTGTTCTATATTGTACCTCTCCTGAGCACTGGATCTTTGCTGCCACCATATTCTTGATTGGTTCATTATCACAGCTTGATAATAATCTTTCAATATAGGTAATGTCAAGCCTCCGGTTTCTTTTGTTTTAGCTAATGTTTTTCTATTAATTCTAGGAATTTTATTATTCCAAATAAATTTTGTTATTATATTTTGGCCTTGAATAAAATATGTTGGTGGGACTGGTATTGGCACTGCTCTGAATATATATAAGAATTGTGGTAAGACCATCATTTTAATAATATTTATTTTGCCTGTTAAAGTTAAGGAGGCATGTTTCCAGTCTGTTAATTGTTTCTGGATTTTATTGAGGAGTGGTAGATAATTATTTTGATATAAAGTGGAGTTGTTCTCTGTCATTTTTTTTCCTAGATATGTAGTTTCTTTTATTTTCCAGTTGTATTGGTATTTACTAGTGAGAAATAATTTGAGGGTTATGGATATATTTACTGGTATTACTTGTGACTTTGTGTCGTTTATTTTGTAGTAGGATATTTTGTTGAATGTTTCTATTTGTTTTTGTATATGTAATAGTGATTGGATTGGGTTTTTTATTGTAAGTATGATATCATCTGCAAATAGGGCTATTTTATGGGTTGAATTGTTGTATTGGATACCATGGATATTGTTGTCTTGTCTTATTGCCTGTGCCAAAGGTTCCATAAGTAGAGCAAAAATTAAAGGTTACAGAGGGCAGCCCTGTCTAGTACCATTGGTTACATTAAATGGACTCGAAAGCATTTGGGATATTAATACTTGAGCTAATGGATTTTTATATAGTGCTAGTATTGCATTATTAAATATAGTTGGAAATTTCTCCAGTACCATTTGCATGTAATTCCAGTTTATTCTATCAAACGCTTTTTCTGCATCAAGCGTGATGAACAAGGCTGATATATTTTTTTTATTACATTTATGTATTAGATTGATTATTTTTCTTGTATTTTCTATAGATTCTCTGCCTGGTACAAATCCTACTTGATTGGAGTGAATGAGTAAAGGTAAGTATTTATTGAGTCTGGTAGCTAGAATTTTGGAGTAAATTTTTAAATCTGTGTTCAATAATGAGATTGGCCTATAATTTGTGGTTAGTGCTGGATCTTTCCCTTGTTTATGTATTGGGATAACCAGAGCTTTGGTCATTTCTTGAGGGAATATATTAGTTTCTATTGCTTTATTGAGTGTAGCTTTTAGGGATGGTATTAATAGTGTTTGGAATTGTTTGTAATATTCATTAGTTAATCCATCGGGTCCTGGCGATTTATTTGGTTTTAATGTTTTGATTGCTTGAAATATCTCTATCTCTGTTATTGGTTTACCTAATTCTTCTGATTGTTGAATTGTAAGTGTTGGGATTTCTAATTTTGAGAGGAATTCTTCAATATCTTTTGTAATAGGTTTGGGGGTTGATTCTTGTAGGTTATAAAGTTTTATTGTAGTATAGGCTGAATTGATCAGCTATTTTCTGTGGGTTAATAATTTTTTCTTTAGTGTCTGATGTTATGTGTGTTATTTTTGTTTTAGCAGCTTGATATTTCAGTTTGTTAGCTACATTTTTGCCTGCTTTGTCCCCTTGTAGGTAGTGGTTGGATTTTAGTCTTCTCAAAAGTCTATCATATTCATAAAGATTTAGTTGATGTAGTTTTTTTTTTGGATTTCTTTTTTTATTGATTCTGTTGGTTGTGTTTTATGTTTTGATTCTAAGTCTGTGAGTTTTTGGAGAATATCCATTTTTTGTAATTCTCTCTTTTTTTGTATTGAGGCCATTTTTATGCATATGCCCCTAATATATGCTTTGTGTGCAAGCCAAATTGAGTTGATATATGTTTCAGGTATCATATTGATTTGGAAGTATTGTTCCAATTCTTTTTTAATTTGTACTTTAATTTGTGGTTGAGATAGGAGATATGAGTTTAATCTCCATGGTGAATATGGTTTTAGATTGTATGTTTCTGTTATGTTTGCTGAAATTGTTATATTCTTTATGGATGATTTTTGGATTTTTTGTAGAGTCCATTTATCTGTCAATATTAAATCTATTCTTGAGTGTGTATTATGGGTTTGTGAGTAATATGAATAATCAATGTCTAATGGATGGGTTACTCTCCATATATCATAGAGGTCTTCTTTTTTTAACCATTCTCTAAATTCCTTATTACCCTTGGTTCTTATATTTTTGGAGTCTCTCTCATGATCTAGAATTAGATTAAAATCTCCAAATACAAGTATTGTATTGTTCTTAAATTCTCTAGCCCTATTGATAGTTCTTTTAATAACTCTGAGTTGATTCTGGTTTGGTGCATATAAATTCAAAAAATCTTGCAAGACAGTATCACATATCTTCCATTATCTTCTATAACTTTATCTTTCCGTTGGAATGCCACAGAGTCCCTGATCAAGACCGCCACTCCTCTTTTTTTTTTTGAAAAAGTAGCCTGGAATATATTAGGGTATTTTTTATTTTTTAGCAGTATGCTGTTTTGGTGCAGCAGATGTGTCTCCTGGAGACATACTACATCTGCTTTTATTTCGTTAAGTTTAATTTAGTGAGAATCTCTTTTGTGGGGAATTCAACCCTCTTACATTATAAGTTACAGTTGTTAAAACCGCTTGTGAAGGTTCTCATTCATCCAGGTCATGGTATATCTGTTGTATTCAATTAGATCAACTGGACTTGAAATGTAGTTCTTTCAAGAACTACATTTCAAGTCCAGTTGATCTAATTGAATACAACAGATATTGTTGTTAAAACCATTTTAGAGGGTTCTAAATTTCGATTTGGATTTTGGCTGTCAATCAGGGACTTCTCGGCCACATTATTCTCTTCTTTTTTTCCTTATGTTCAGCATTCAAGGTACCACATTTAAACAGTGCAACTTTATAGATTATACAAACAGTTAACAAATATAACATATAAAACATATAAAACATAACCTGTATATTATAATGACCCCGGACATGGTGGGAGGAGGGGGATTCTCCTATTTCAGGTTTCATTATTAAAACTGTGGGGGGCAAATATTGTGAGTTTGATTTTTAAGAGGTTTAGGGCTGGATATTTATCTTTAAAATGTTCCAGTTTGTTAAGAATCCGGTTGTTTATCCTTGATATTTTTTCCATTTGTGGTTTTATTTTCCCTTCTTTGGGGAGTTGTAATCCAATCCTGTGGGATCTTCCTCTCCTCTCTGCCATTTTTAAATTCTTTAATTATTTTTTCTGGGATTCTCAGGTTCCATTCTTGGAATTTTTGTATTGCTTCTCTAGGTGAGGTAAGTTTGGTGACTTTTCCTTCTCTCATTATTGTTAGACTGACTGGGAATCCCCATCTGTATACAATAGAGTTGTGGTTGAGAATCTCTGTAGCTGTTTTAAATGATTTTCTTTTTTGCATTGTGTTTTTTGAGAGATCTGCAAAAAATTGTAGCTTCATGTATTTATCTGGCAAATCTCTTTTGTTTCTGATTGATCTCAGAAATAGTCCTTTTGTTTGGAAGAAATGAAATCTCGTAATTACATCTCTTGGGGCATTAGGAGGTGCATTTTTAGATTTAAACAACCTGTGTGTTCTGTCCAATTGAGTGCTAATTGGAGGAGTATTTGGTAGGATGGTCTCTAACAGTTCTTGCACATATTGTTCCAGTTCATTATTTTTTATTGTTTCTGGTATTCCTCTTATTTTTAAGTTGTTCCTTCTGGAACGGTCTTCCAAGTCTGCAACTTTATTTAACAAGTAGGATACTGAATCATCTAGTTGGTTATGAGCATCTGCTAGCTCATTAAATGAATTAGTGAACTGTTCCATTTTATGTTCAATATGTGAGGTTCTTTGAGATATCTCTAATGTCCTTTTTTACAGAATTAAACATTTTAGATATATCCAGTTTAAATGCATTGTGTTGTGATATAAGTAACTCCTTCATTACTGCTTCAGATATGGGTTTTTCTGTGGCTGGAAAATGCTGTAAGAGGTTAATTGTTTTAGTTTCACTTTCATTTTGTGATTTTTGGGTACAAATTTGTTGGTGAGATATTATCTTTGTTTGTGAGATCTATTTCCTGATCTTTATAATATCATATGTAGGAGAGGAAATTTGCTTACTTTTGCTGATCATAGATTCATCTGATGAAATTGAGCACTCCTCCTCACTGCTTGCCATTTCCAGCCGTTGTATTAAATCCATGTGTTTATTTGTTGTTTGTACAGTGTCCGATCATTTTCTTTTATGTTTATCTGTCATTTCAGGTTCCTGAAGTGGGTCGGCTGGAGAATCTGGTGCGCACTCGGCTTTATCATGGGCGCCGCCATCTTGGATTTCTGGAGGCTTCCCTTTCTCATTCAAGAAATACTGGGTAAGTGTTTTATAATTAGTTTTTTTCGTTCCAGTTGTGTTTCTCCCCATTCTAGGTATATCAGACTCGCTTTTAGGAGATTTTCCAGCCCTGTAAGTGGGTCTTAAGTGGAGTTTTACACGGCAGCTTCCAGGAGCTCTCAGTCCATGCAACTGCTCCCTGGACCTGTAAGCCACGCCCCCTCAGGTAGCGTATTATTTCTTATAATACATAAGGCCAGCCAAAAACCTGCCCACTACCACTGTCTCTTCCACTTCCTGTAGTAATCATTTATATAGGAATCCCTGTTTAATGTAAAAATAGTTAATTACTGTTCCTATTGAACATTGTCTGTCAAGAATAAACAGGGATTCCTATATAAATTAATAATACAGGGAGGGGGAGAAAGTGGGAGGGGCAGTGGAATACAGGAAGTCACTCAGTGACATCACTGAGTGATTGTAATATAGATTCTTGCCACTACACCTTCCCATTGAAAATGCCTAGCCTTATGTATTATATAATAGTTATATATTATGAAACTATACCATAGCCTCAATATTACTGTAACCAAAGCCAGTCATTTTTATATGTCTTTAAATATTTAAAAATACAATAAAAACTTATTGAGGGGGAAAAAAGTATATTAATAAGATGAGGACTGAAAATGTGGCACCATTAATTAATGGGGATAAGATAGTTACGGAGGATGGCGATAAAGCAAATGTCTTTCCCCTCTGTATACACTATAGAAGATCCAAGTACAGATATCAGAGTATAGTAGCAATAATGGTATAAAAGATTCAAGTGCACTTTGGTTAACCGAGGATATGGTACAGAAAGAACTAAATAAGGTTAATATTAATAAATAAATAAAACTCCTGGACCAGAAAATATATATCCTAGGGTACTTGGAGAGCTAAGTTCAGTTTTATCTAGGCCATTGTTTCTTATTTTTGCAGATTCCCTCATGTCCGGAGGTGTGCCTCTGGATTGGAAAAAAGCTGATGTTATTCCAATATTCAAAAAGAGTAGTTGTTCACAGCCGGGTAATTACAGACCTGTAAGTTTAACTTCAGTGGTGGGGAAAATCCTGGAAAGTGTAATAAGGGAACATATTCTAGAGTATACTTTAAGGACTGACATTATAAGTAGTAACCAGCATGGATTTAGGAGGAATAGATCTAGTCAAACTAACTTGCTTGGATTTTATGAGGAAGTAAGTAGAAATTTAGACTCTGGCATAGCAGTAGATGTAGTTTACTTGGATTTTGCAAAGGTTTTTGATACAGTCCCCCATAGGCGACTAATGTATAAGCTAAGGTCTGTTGCATTTTGGACTTAAAAATCCTTGTGCTGCTTATACTATAAATGGCTATGTGTTAATTGAATCCCTGTTGGAAAGGGATCTTGGAGATTTGGCAGATAACAAACTTAAAGGAAGCAAGCAGTGCCACGTAGCAAAAGCTAGAGCCAGCATGGTATTGTCTTGTATAAAGAGAGGTATGGATTAAAGGGAGAAAAATGTTATTCTCCCTCTTAACAAAGCATTAGTAAGGCCTCGTTTGGAATATGCAGTGCAATTTTGGAATCCTGTGTACAAAAAGGACATCTTTGAAATGGAATGAGTTTAGAGAAGGGCAACTAAATCAATAAGGGGATTGGGGGAGGTTGAATATGAAGAGAGACTGGAAAAGTTACAATTATGTATGCTGGAGAAAAGGCGCTTGTATGTGGATATGATTACTGTTAATAAATACATTAACGGGCCATAGAATAAACTATCTGGGGCATTGTTCACCAATAGAGCATGCCAGAGGACACACGGACACCCCTTAAGACCTGAAGAAAAAAGGTTTAGGCTTCGGTAAAGCTATGGATCTGTCTTCCAGTGGATGTTGTTATGGCAGGTTCACTGGTCAGTTTAAAAAAAAAGCTGGATGAGTTTCTGCAAACCAGGAATGTTGCAAGTTACTGGTATTGATACATAAATTAGAGTTGATCCAGGGAAATTTCCGATTGCCACTTGGAGTCAGGAAGGAATTTTTTTCCCCTTCATAAATTTGGTGGTTTTTTTTTGCCTTCCTCTGGATCAACAGTTAGGCAGGAAATGAGGATATTGCTAGATGGATTGGACTTGATGGACGTATATCTTTATTCAACCTCAAATACTATATACTATACTATACTAAATAAGATCTGATTGGTTGGGGCAAAATTTGCACCATTTAAACTTTTATTGAATAACCCTGTTAGTATGCTACATGCGCATGAATACCGGGTAAGTTTGAAACTTTGTTCCAGGCTTCTGAACATTTTCTTGAATAATGGGAGGTAAGACAGAGATCCATTACCTCACATTCTTTAATAAAACTGAATTGAAAGAAGTGATTTTAGCAGTGGAGATACCATTTAACTTACACATAAGTTGCAAATAATAGCTTAGGCATTTACGCTGCAGGTTGTGCTACTTTAGTGAGATGCCTTAGAAATATTCTAGACCTATGCTGGATGTTGTTTAGACAGCGTGCTTTGACAGGAGCACACTACCTATTCTAAAGCCTACCCAGGAAATCATTTCATGTAGTATAGAACTATACTAAATGATTTCTTGGGTAGGCTTTAGAATAGGGAGTGTGTTCCTATCAAAGCACTACAACACTAAAAAATGCAAAGAACTGACTACTAATACACATATTTTATTTTATTCTACTTTATTCATATAGTTAATTACAGGAATCAAATATCAGGCCCCCCACAGTATCGGACGTGGTTGTTATCCCTGTCTGGACATGTTTAATTGAATGCTTCATAATGCAAAAGCTATCCTTTTGGACAGCACAAAGAATTTAAACTTATCACTTTTGTGTGTAAAGATGTAGCTGTTATCCCTGTAAGTTTTAGTCAACATACAGCTTTTTACACTTACCAAGTGTATTTCCCTTTTTTATACCAGAAAAGGTATTATGTAGGTCCTTTAACTTATGGTTTTTAACATGGATTTTTTGGACCAACAGAAAAAAAATAGAGGGAGTCAGCATACATTTGATCATAATCTTTACAACTGACAACAAATTATGATTTAGATTAGCCTGACAAACTACGCCAAACTTACAGAAATCCATGAAGCCAGAACCCTCTGCTTTGGGACTTGTAGAAGAGGAATTGCGGTTCAAATACAAAAATATACTGCTTAGACATATACTTTTCTATGCCAGAAAAGGTATTGTGCTCTGGTGGATGGCACCTGATTCCCCTACCTTACAACATTGGCTAGATTAAGTTAATAAAGACTTTCCCTTCCAAAAAATTACATTTCAACCTAGACAAAACTTCTCCAAATATAATAAAAGCTGGGAACCGTGGAAGTCCTCTTCAGCCACCATTTCAGTAAACTAAACCCACTTATTTAAAATAATTCGTCTGACATATACTTGTGTATACAGAAATCAGACATTGAGCCCCTCCTGTGATGTATTATGTCTCTCTCCGCTCCTGGGCGATGCCTGCCTCTACCTGGGACAGCAATGCTGTATAAGGGTAATGCTACCAAACAGTGAACTTATAAATACTATTAGGGCTATGCAAGGAGAGCTGGTATTGCTCTTTATAGCCTCCTGAGCAATGCGCTGAGCCAATAGCATCTCTCTGGTCATCGCAAATAAGGTTAACCCATTCCGAATCTTTAGGGCCAGCTGTCTGCTTGACATTAAAGATTCTTGCTTAAAGAGCCATTATAAGCTTGGTACATTGCTTGCGGCAAATGCACGCAACCGCCGTTAGTTTAGTTGAAACGTAACGTTAACCCTTGGTACGTGGGTTAACATGACTTTAAGACATAAAAAGCAATAACAGCTCTCTGTGCATAGCCCTATATGTAACAAAATAATAGACAGAGATTGTTTAATTATTTTAATGTTAGTTTATTTAAATTGCTATACTTATGTATATTACAATTTAGCAACAGTGTAATTAAAGGGAATTCTTTCACACACCCACATGGTGGCCAAAAGATACAAATTAAACACCATTTTACATGTGAATCAACATATGTGATATATATATATTGAAATGCTCTTGATGGCTAATGTACATAGGAGAAACTACACAAAAAATCATCATAAATCAGTCATTCGCAGACAAGCCACACATTTACATGTCCCACAGCATTTTTATTTATCTGGACAGACCACAAGCCAGTTAAAGTTCCAGGTAATGGACTGTATTCCAACATTGAGGAGAAGGGTTAACACATTATAGAGATTACAAGAACTTGAAATGAGTTGGATCAATAAACTAGATACAATATGGCCCAGAGGAATGAATAGTGCAGGAATACACATCAGGACTATTTATTTACGCAAAAGATTGTGCACTGAATAAGTGATTGAAACATTGTATAACTATTTTTATTATATATTATATACAATATGATTTTTAATGAGTTTATATTATATATATGATTTTTAATGAGTGTATATTATATATGATATTAAAGGGCATGTCCACCCCCAAAACTACAATTTCCCCCACTACTGGCCCCAATGTGTAGTGTAGTTTAATCCTTACCTCACATCCCAGCTCCATATGGCTCTCCTGTAATCTCCCCCTAAAGTCCCCAAAAATGGCCACCAGGAGGATAGCATATCCATATATCCATATAGAACTCTGCCTCCTGTCTCTCCTCCGGGAGAATTTTGGCATGCGCACTGCAGCCATTCTCCCCCTCCCTCTCTCTCCCACCCTCTCCCTCCCTATTTGGTCTCCCTCCCCCTAGCTCAAAAAACTTTTGACATAATGTTCTCCTTGCTCCCCCAGCCCCAACCGCTATATTTGTATAGACAGAAAGTGCCCCGATAGTAACTTACCTTCCCTCTTTCCTCCACCGTTCAGGGCTACTGGCAGCCGCATCCTTGATTGGCTGCCTCTCAGCCAATCACAGACGTGACTGCCAGTCCGGCCCCCTGCTTGCATTTTCGCGCAAGCAGAGGACCTGCCAGTGCGGCGGAGGAAAGAGGGAAGGTAAGTAACTATCGGGGCACTTTCTGTCTATACAAATATAGCGGTTGGGGCTGGGGGAGCAAGGAGAACATTATGTCAAAAGTTATTAGGAAGTGTGGACATGCCCTTTAATTATGATCATTGTTAACTATTGTTTTTAATTTACATTTTTAAAGGAGAGACTTTTATTGATATGGACAATCAGCACTTAAGTATCACATGATATATGGCAAATGATGTTTAGCAGTTTATTCTAGTTTTGAACTGTTTTTACGTAGACTATTTAAATTGAGAATATTTATTATAAAACATATATGCATTAGTCACTTTGATAGTCCACAGATGTTCATTGATGTTAATTCATTGAATAGGTACACTCCCTTAGGTGAAGGGATATTACCTATAAAAACCACTTGGTATGATCACTTTACTAATGGCATGAGAAAGGGCACAGCTTTGCCCGAAACATTGCCATGTATTGCGCAGAAGGGGTGAATAAAGCTATGTAACACATTTTTCACATATACTTGGAGGACTCTTTCTCAATTTTTTTTACTTATGTCTGAAGAAAGTGCCATTTCATCACTGAAACGTCATACGTGTTAATAAACACTGTTTGCAATAAAATCTGGTGTGCCTTGATATGTTGGATTATACTACAATTCTGGTTGAACAAGGGATACTTTCTGATTGCCATTTGGAGTCAGGAATGAATGATTTCCCCTTTTTAGCTAGGTTTCTTTACCTTCCCCTGGATCAACTGGTAGGTAGGGTTAAAAAGGAGGGTGAAAACACTGCAATCGATGTACGCATGTCTTTATTCAACTTCAATTACTATGTTACTATGTAGATAATGCAAGACTTTATATCCATCCTGCTCATAATCAATGGGCATGCTAGCTTAGGAAATACCATACACACTTAAAACAGCTTAAAGCTATGTAGTTGCTCAGAGGAACAGTTTTGCTTTAATAAACAGTGTGGCCTTTTTTGTTATATTGTCACAACTGTATACTTTATTTGATGGCTTAATATTCTAATACAATATACTGTACACATATGTACATAATTCATACCTAACCAAGACTTCATCATGCATGTTCAACCTACTCTTAAGTCCATTACTAACGCACTAGTTCATCTCAAGGGCAGCAACATTCCAAATCTCCTGTCACTGCTTGCTTTTTTTTTGTAAGGAGATTTAGGAACTAAGGATGAAAACTATTGTTTTCATTATTATGTGAAGCTCTTAGTTTTCTCCTAGATAAATGAAAACTAAAAGGCCGTGTTAATCCAATAACAAAGAAAAAAATCTGTTTGATTTCTGCACACAGGAGCACAAGAAAAATTGGACTTAAGGCTACAAATCTGATAAAAGATAATACATCTGATGTCATTAATTTTGTTTACCTTGATACTATGGACAAGCTTATTCTTGCAAATAGGGGTTTACTGCCTCCGGTAAAGATTACTAACATTTTATGAAGATGAGCTATCTGTCTTGTGATGAAGAAAAATAGGCATATATTTAAAGTCCCAATGGTTTGCAATTTTAATTTATTTAATGAAACAAGCACATTAGCAGCCTTCATACTTAAGCAAAGCATTGGCTTAAACGCTTGGCTCAGTCACTGATTCCTTCTTTTACAAAACTAACAGGGGGATTCAATAAAAGTTCCTATAGTTAAAAATGGTGCTAATTTAGCCCCAACCAATCAGATGTTAGCTTCCAAATGTTTAATAAGATCTGATTGAATGGGGCAAAATTAGCACCATTTTTAACGATAAGAAACTTTATTACATCTCCCTGCAAGTGTTAAAACACTGTACTGCATTCTCCCCATGTATTTGGTTTGTTCTAGAATTAGCTTTTTACTTTGCTTAACCTTTTAATCAATATTGCTTTTACCTGACGAAGAAACTGTTAGTCCATATAAAAAGTATCACTGTACTCTTGACTTTTTACTATACAAACTGTATTTTAGACTAATATAGCATTACAGATTATTTTTCTACCCCAATGACACTTTTGAATAGAAACTGCTCTACCTGCCTTAAATTAGTTTTTCCGAGGAACCATGTTTTAGCAGGGCGGATCCAGTACACAAATATCAGAAACAAATGTTTAAATTTTGTAATAAGACAGGATGTTACCGTTGCTATAATTGTAATATATGTAACTCTTTAATCATTGGAAATTATTTTCCTCACCTACAAACAATACATGAAAAGAGGTTACTACACATGTAACACAGATTTTTTATTAAAGGGGAAGTTCAGTGCAAATACATATGCTTTTCAGAAAACAGAGCAGTATTTTTTCATCCCAATGACCTTAATCTGCCAATGCAGCATTTTGTCTGTGTATAAATAAATGCAACCAAAATACTGACTTCCGGTTTGCAGGACCCCTAATAGAGACCGTTATGGTCTTGCCCTTGACCCAGCGCCTGGGTTGATTCAGTTGCTCAGTAGAGATCTGAGCATGTTTGACCAATCCAACAGCCAATCAGTAGAAATAACTGTTAGGAACATTCCATGGATGTGGTGCATCCTGGGAAGAAGAAGGACCGTTAGAACCTAAAATGTCAGCTCATTAATGTCAACAGCAGGGAACATCGAAGGGTATAAAATCAACTGATTTTTCAAAATGGGAGAGAATATGTAGAATAACTGAGAAGGCATTACACAAACTAACAATTTAACAAATATTGATAATTTCCACTGAACTGTCCCTTTAAATATTTATTTAAATATCCATGTTCCAAGGTATATATCTGAAAGACAATTGGTCCCTTTAAGAAAAGATTTCAAAAACATAAAAGTGACAAAAAAATAGCATATGAAAGAATGGGGAAAGAGAAACCAGATAAATTTGATCTACCACCAGTGGTAGCCCACTTCTTAGAACCCAAGCATCATGTACATGAATTAAAGGGAATGATAATAGAACAAGTAATAGTACCGAAGGGAGGGGACAATAGAAATAATATTCTATTAAGAAGAGAATCATTCTGGATATATACCTTGGGCAACACTACAGCCATAAAGCCTGAACACCAATCTGGGTCTTTAATTTTTTTTTAACTGAGAGATAATATAATAAATCAGTCTAAGGATCACATGAGTGGTATCCAAATGGTTTAACTTTTAACATTTTTACACTTTTAAACAATTAACACCTTAATTATTGGCACCAGCACTTTATTATTATTGTATTTATCGCTTTAAATAAACCGGATTACCGGATACAGGCACTCAATCCTCCAACCCTTAATTCACCTGGGTGCTACCGGGATATCTATTGAGGTATAAATATATAAGAAAAGATCCAGTGTGCTCACAGGTCTTCTTAGTGTGAATGATTTATTAATACATCAATACAACAAGTGTAGGCAACATTTCGGTACCTTCCTAGGTCCCTTTATCAAGCCAATGTATCCTGAGCTTCTCAATTTAAAACCCAAACCACACCCACATTAAAGACTTCAGCCAATTGCTTGTGCTAAATTAAAGTGCTAGTGCTTGTTAAATACTATGGTTTCCACTCTCCAAACAGTGCAAAATAACCACATTAAACCTGTTAGTCTTATCTAGTCTTCAAAACTTGTACAAATAACTATCAGGGAGATTAAAAATTCTTATAGTTTAAAATGGTGCTAATTTTGCACCAACCAATCAGAACTTATTTAAAGGAGAACTAAACTTAAAATTTTTAAAACCTAATGTGAAAGTTTTTCCCCCCAGAACACCTGTACATTGTAAGATTCTTCTCTAGTAAGTTGCATTTAGTACATGTAAGAAATAGATTCTGTATATAAGAAGGCTTCCATATTGTTGCCAGTACAACCCACAGCCCATGAAGTCATCAAAGAACCACGCCCCCTGACCCCAGTATTCACTGTCTCTATGGATAGAGTGTTTTCTATACAGATGTTTATACACCAATATGGAAGTCCCTAAAAAGACTTTGAAAGCTGATTGTTACCATAATCTATTAACCATTCAGTGTGACTTTCTGGAAAATAAACTGTAGGGTAACAAGCAGCTTTCAAAGTCTTATCAGGAACTTCCATATTCCATTTTCTTTAGGAATTGTTTAGCAAAAAAAAAAAAAAAAAAGCTTCCAAATGTACCAAAGTACTTCGCTTGTTTAGTGGTGGCGCATCGGGTAAGGCTCCAGGTTTAAAAATACACAATTCAGAAGGTCACAAGTTCAATACCCCAGACTTTTTTTTTTGTTTCTATTATGTCCCCAGCAAAAGACGAGGCTCCTAAATGTACCAAAGTGTTCAGCTTACTCAGTCATGGCTCACCTTGTAAGATGCCAGTTATAGAAACACACAGTCCAGAAGGTTGCAAGTTCTAATCCCCATGGTTTCCTTTATTTTTGTTTCCATTATGTTCATAGTAAAAGATTCTACATGTACCAGCTATCTACTAATTATCTCCATTAGCCTAGAGGTAAGAGCTCTGCTTTTAGCAAGACAGAGTAAATGTACAAGTTGCAGGTTCTATTCCCCAGACTTACATTTATTTCTTTTATTTTTGCTGAAATGTTAGTATTCCATTTCTTACATCCATGCTATCTATGAAATACACTGTAAAGATTACTTATTTTTGTATGAAAAGTAAAGTATTAAATCATTGTTAGGACAGGAGCATTGAATGTGTTTGAAAACAAACAACTGAAATCTCTGTTCTGTGTCATGGAGAGGGAGGATCTCTGTGATGTACTGTGATTGGCTGTAAGCTTCTAGGAAGCAAGGCTGCAACTTCCTTGTTTTGATCTGTTGAGCACTGCAGAGCATGTGCCTGTACACAGACACTTAGATGGGGGTTTACCCAGCTAAGGTGGATTGTGGAAGCTGACCCCTAGTACTCACAGGTTGTTTTCATAAATCACCCAATGGCCACAGCAAAGGGAGAGGTGAGACACAGCTTGTTGTATGTTTGTGAATGTGCTCTGTCTATTGGGACAATGTTGTCTGGAGACTTTAGTTCTCCTTTAACATTTGAAAGCTAACATCTGATTGGTTGGGGCAAAATTAGCACCATTTTAAACGATAAGAACTTTTATTGAATAATCTTGTATATATATAATTCTTGGGATATATTCTGGATGGTATAAGGTCTACCACATAAGGTAGATAGACTAATGATCATTTTTAGCTTCAATCATGTTTTATATTATTAATTCAGTGGTAAATTTTCACTTTATAGTCCGTTTAACACAAAAAACACTTTTGATTATCTTCAGCACTTTATTGATATGTGTTTTTAAACTAGGCAGTAATTTGAATTAGATATATACAGGGTTATTCAATAAAAGTTCTTATTGTTTAAAATGGTGCTAATTTTGCCCCAACCAATCAGATGTAAGCTTACAAATGTTAAATAAGATCTGATTGGTTAAGGCAAAATTAGCCCCATTTTAAACGATAAGAACTTTTATTAGGTAGTTACTTACCTTCCCTCTATCCTATCCCGCACGCCCCGGCCCTCTGCTTGCATGGAACTGCAAGCAGGGGGCAGGACCGGCAGCCGCATCTGAGAGGCAGCCAATCACGGACGCGGCTGACGGCAGTTCAGAACAGTGGAGGATAGAGGAAAGTTTACCTTCTAACTATCGGGGGAGTTTCTGCAAATAAGATTAATGCGATTGGGGCTGGAGGAGCAATACTTATAACATATGTAAAGGGTTACACACTAGGTGGGGGGAGAAAGAAATGGGTGGGAGAGGGGGGGGGAGGGCAATCAGAGCATGTCACAAACCTCTCAGAGAAAGCCTCAGAGGCGGAAACAATGTCTCCCTCTGCTAGGCTCCTGGTGGACAGTTTTTTGGACTTTGGGGGAACTTTACAGGAGAATCATTTGGAGCTGGGATGTAAGGTAAGGATTTTTATTACACTACACAGTAGGGCCAGTAGTGGGGGAAATTATAGTTTTGGGGGTGGACATGCCCTTTAAATATAATATCCTAGAAACACACAGTGATATTTGAGAAGTGAAATTAAGTTTATTAGATTTACAGAAAGTGTGCAATAATTGTTTAAACAAAATTAGGCACAATATATATTTATCTTGGTTTTATTAGACACAATCTAATAATAGGTTGTTTGAGTTTTATAATATATTTTGAAACAATGTTTAAAAAATTTCACTAGAGGTCCCTGTAACTTCCACTTCCTCTACACTATTTTAACTTACACTGTGTACTTTATTTGAAAAGTTTTGTCTGAAGAAGGTGTGTCACACCGAAATGTCACGTGTTATAATAAACACCATTTGTAGTAAGTCTGGAAGTGCGTTATAAGTTATTTTTCCCTTGATGTATATGTAGTGGCCATTGGCTGTATGGGAGTTAATCAATTGATTGCCTCAATTTATACATTAGTCGCCTATGTGGCACAGTATCAAAAGCTTTAGTAAAATCCAAGTATACTACATCCACTGCTATGCCAGAATCTAAATTCTTTCTCACTTCTTTATAAAAACAAAGTAAAAATGTCTGGCACAATCTATTTCTCATAAATCCATACTGACTACTACTAATAAGATTAGTTCTGGAGACAAAGTCAAGGATATGGTCCTGTAACAAAGTTTCCAGGACGTTCCCTACCACTGATGTTAGGCTTACCGTTCTATAGTTACCAGGTTGGGAACGACTACCTTTTTTGAACATTGGTATTACATTGGCTTTTTTCCAATCCAGTGGCACATCACGTAACAAAAATGAATCTGAAAAGATAAGAAACAGTGGTCTAGATAAAACTGGACTAAGCTCTCTTAAGATCCAAGGATGTATTCCATCCGGTCCAGGGGCTTTATTGATAGTAACTTTGTCTAATTGTTTCCATAGCATAACCTCCTACAGCTAGAGTGAATATTCCTCATTTATACCCTTCATATTATTACAGCACCTGCTATAATGACTAGGATACTCTATAGTGAATACGGAAAAGAAAAAATGGTTTAGCACATTAGCCTTTTCGGTATCCTCTATAGCCATCTCAGCCCTATTTTTTAATGGTCCCACATTCTCGGTCCTCATCTTTTTACTATAGATATATATAAAAAATCTTTTGTGGTTAAACTCGCTTTGTTCTGCTATCCATATTTCATTTTCTATTTTAGCTAGTTTTATTGCTTCCTTGCACTGCACTAAGCAAGCAGTGCCAGGCGGCAACAGCCAGAGCCAGCCCTTGAATTCAAGGGAGGAAAATGTAATTCTCCCTCTTTACAAAGCATTGGTAAGGCCCTTTTATGGAATATGCAGTGCAATTTTGGAATCCTGTGTACAAAAAGGACATCTTTGAAAGGGAAAGGGTTCAGAGAAAGGAAACTAAATTAAAATTGGGGGAGCTTGAATATGAAGAGAGATTGGAAAAGTTACAATTATGTACTGTTAGTTACAACTACGCTGGAGAAAAGGCGCTTGCGTGGGGATATGATTATGATATATAAATACATTAACAGGCCATACAATAAACTGGGGCATTGTTCACCAATAGAACATGTCAGAGGACACGAGGACATCCCTTAAGGATTGAAGAAAAAAGGTTTAGGCTTCAAGCTCGGAAAGGGTTTTTCACTGTGAGAACGGTAAAGCTATGGAACTGTCTTCCAGTGGACGTTGTTATGGCAGGATCATTGGTCAGTTTCAAAAAAGAAGCTGGATGAGTTTCTGCAAACAAGAAATGTTGCAAGTTACTGGTATTGATACATAAAGTAGAGTTGATCCAAGGAAATTTCCGATTGCCACTTGGAGTCAGGAAGGACTTTTTTTCCCTTTCATAAATTTGGTGGGTTTTTTTTGCCTTCTTCTGGATCAACAGTTAGGTAGTAAATGAGGATATTGCTAGATGGGTTGGACTGGATGGACATATGTCTTTATTCAACCTCAAATACTATACTATACTTCTTATTACAGCTTTTATACTCCCTGTAAGCCTGTTCTGTTACCTACAAAGCGTTGGCAGAATCATTTAAAATTACAAGGCCAAGACCGTAAACGCTAACATCAATGTAGCATTAAAAACCCATATAGAAAAACTGTTGCAGTACAAAGAGAAAATAATCTAGTACCCGTATACCACTATTAACCACATACAATCCAGTACTAGAAGGTATACAGAAAGTTATTCTGAACTACAGCAGATCATAGCAGAGGATTAGACTTTAAAAGAAAACCAGGGCCTCCTATTCTGGCCTTCAGACAACCAACCAACCTTAAACACAAAATGGTTAATAGGAAACTTCATACGGACAACAATAACAACACTCAACCATGCAAAGGGAACCAATGCAAACTATGTAATCACATCAACCAATCACCAAGTGTTGCACATGCAATGGGGACTTAGAACATCACAGGATCCTACTGCTGCTCATTCAGCAATGTTGTGTACCTCATACAGTGTAACAAATGTGATAATGGATGTTACATTGGAGAGACATTGGTGATCTTTTAAAAAAAAAGAATGAACTCACATAGGAATACAATAAAACAACACAGAGAGGATGATTGTTTGCATGTTGGCCACCATTTCAGCCAGGCAGGGCACACAGCTGGAGATTTAAGGGCTAGGCCCCACTAAGGTATTTACTGCACATTTCCATGTGCGATCACCATTTTTGGTGCGCATCGCATGCACTGCCATAGGGCAACATCAAAGGAAGTGCAGTGCAAGTGGACGGTAGCGTGCATGACTCACGTGACATTGAAATTGCACTAAGTCACACAATTCGTGCATGTCTCCGTGCACTGTGTAGTAGGGCCTAGCCCTTAATGTCTTGGTTTTGAAGGGAGATTTTAAAACTACCCAAGAAAGAGAAACCTTTGACCTCAGAATGATAATTCTGTTCAAGGCAAGACAAACTGGACTCAACATTGACTTGAGCCATTTAAAGGGGAACTGTGGTGAAAAAACATACAAGGAGATTCAATAAAAGTTCTTATCATTAAAAATGGTGCTAATTTTGCCCCAACCAATCAGATCTTATTTAACATTTGAAAGCTAACATCTGATTGGTTGGGGCAAAATTAGCACCATTTTTAACGATAAGAACTTTTATTGAATCTCCCTGATACTCTTTTAAATCAAAGGCAATTGTCTTACCTTTCAAACAATCCCCCTCTTGTCTCTCTATCATGCCAAGTTCAAAAGTTATTGAGACTTTAACAGAGTGTTAAATATCACCCAGTGAGCAATCAATGGGCCATATTTATAAAAAAATTATCGTTATCGTAAAAATAACGATCAGTGTTCTACGATATCGACCGTTATTTTATGATATCGATCGTAAACCTACAATACCGCTTTCATAAATCTACGATGCCGTTATTCTATTATCGTAGAATAACAATTGTTATCGTAAAATACTGATTGTTATTGTACGATAACGATTTTTTATAAATATGGCCCATTATTCCTCTCCTCTCTGCACCGCTCTATATGCTGAGTGGTGCACATATGGGCAGGGCTGAGC
Source organism: Hymenochirus boettgeri (assembly GCA_019447015.1). NCBI lineage: Eukaryota > Metazoa > Chordata > Amphibia > Anura > Pipidae > Hymenochirus > Hymenochirus boettgeri. The sequence goes on from CM033469.1 coordinate 1,740,846, forward strand.
TTTCCCCTCTACTGGCTGCATGGGACACATGAAGTGAATGGGCAGAGATTGGAACAACTTTCTCCTGCTTATCTACTAATCACATTGCCGGTTAAACTCTCCTCCTTCTCTTTTTTTTGTTTTTATGTGTCTGCTCCCAGGGGCCTAGGAATCACTATAGCAACCATAGCAGTTGCTATGGAGCCCAGAGCCAAATGGGGCCCCTTCCAGGTCCCCTGCAGGCATGTCCATACAGAAAAATGTTACCTCACGAAGTTCAGCCCCACAAACCCCATTTTCGTTTTACTTAAACCTTCCAAAGATGCCCCCAGGTTTAAGTAAAATGAAAATGGAATTTGTGGGTCTGAACTACAAAATATTTTGTGATCTATAATTTCCGGGTTAGGTTGAACTGCACCAAACTGATTTTATGTGTGTGGGGGGGCATCTAAAATCTTGCTATGAGGCCCTTTGATATTTAGCTACCCCACTGTCTGCTCCTGTTACTGTTCACTGTGTGTGTCTCAGGGGAGGAGTAGAGTTTAAACGGCAATGTGATTTGTAGCAATAGAGATAAGCAGGAGAAATTTGTTACGATTGCCAAGTGGCAATCAGAAATATCTCTGGATCAACTCTACTTTATGTATCAATACCAGTAACTTGCAACATTCCTTGTTTACAGAAACTCATCCATCTTTTTTTTTTAAACTGTCGAATGAACCAAATCGGTAAATACCGATCGTTATCGGTAAATACCGGTCGTTATTTACTGATATCGGTAAATAACGGACGTTATCGGTAAATAACGGACGTTATCGGTAAAAACCCGGTCGTTATTTTACGATAACGATCGGTATTTTACGATAACGATACCGATCTTTTATAAATAGGGCCCCTTGTTACAGTTTTTATAATCCCTAAAGGCCCTTTCTGTTCCTTCTGACTTAAAGGTTTTAAATGCCTTTTTCTTCTTTTCCATCTGCCTCTTTACATCAAAATTCAGGCACATGGGTGCGGATTTATTTTTTTTAAATTTATTTACCAAAGGCAGAAATTTAGATGTGAAATGTCTTAAAATCCCCTTGAACACAGTCCACTTCTGTTCAGTACCTTTACCTGATAATACCTTATCCCATTTGACATGCTGAAGAGCTACTTTTAACCTGGGAAAATTTGCTTACCTGAAATTAAAAGTCTTTGTTAACACAGCATACTTTAAAAAAAAAAAAAAAAAAAAAAAAAATAATATATATATATATATTTCTACCCTCGGTTTATACTCGGGTCAACAACTTTTATTAGGATTTTTAGCTGAAATTTGGTACCTCGGTTTATACTCGGGTCGGTTTATACTCGAGTATATACGGTACTTTTGCTGATCATAGATTCATCTGATGAAATTGAGCAATCCTCCTCACTGCTTGCTATTTCCAGCCTTTGTATTAAATCCATTTGTTTATTTGTTGTTTGTACAGTGTCCGATCTTTTTCTTTTGTGTTTATCTGTCATTTCAGGTTCCTGAAGTGGATCGGCTGGAGAATCTGGCGCGCACGCGGCTCCTCCATGGGCGCCGCCATCTTGGATTTCCGGAGGCTTCCCTTTCTCATCTGAGAAATACTGGGTAAGTGTTTTATAATTTATTTTTTTCATTCCAGTTTTGTTTCTCCCCATTCTAGGTTTATCAGACTCGCTTTTGGGAGATTTTCCAGCCCTGTAAGTGGATCTTAAGTGGAGTTTTACACGACAGCTTCCAGGAGCTCTCAGTCCATGCGACTGCTTCCTGGGCCTGCAAGCCATGCCCCACCTTAAAAACTTTTTTAAAGTTGCGCCTGTCCTGCATAGGACTTTTCACTAGTATGCTCCCCTGAGATATATATGTGATGCGTTAATGACACCCTGATTTATGTGACTGGATGATCACAGATAACTTTAGGGTTAAATTGTTTACTTAGAGTGATATCCTAGTAACAATGTGCAGAAGAGGGAAGCTCCGGCTGCATGAATTCACTCGACTGGCGCTTTAAGTATGACATCAATACATTGCGCAAACACCATAATGCTAGCGGGTATTTAAATCCAGCGATGTGTTGGACTCGCTCTCTTGCTTTTTGCTGGGCACATGAGGAAGCCCCCAAAGTAGTGGGGAGCGAAACGCGCCTGCTCACGGCCCATATTGCAGCCTCTACATGACTTTTGTTTGACTTACCTCTACAAGGAAGCTGGTAGCTATGCCTTTTACCTGCTATGTACTTGATCTATATGTACCTCCATGATATATTAGCTCCTGTTGTCATTATATTTAGTGCTTGCATGTAGTCATAGAGTATTGGCTGTTAGGTCTTTATAGATTTTTAAGTGATTTTAATTTATAACCCTGATAGTTATAATACAGTTTTTTTTAACTGTTTAGATATGAGTGTGAATAGTAATTCTATTCTATTTTGCTGTGTATGCAATTAATAACTTAAGGAGTTTTTCTACTCCACTGCTGGCTCTTCTCAGGCACTTTGGGCCATATTCATAATGCGTTAACGTGATTTAGCGATACCACGCTTTACCAGTAATGTACAACAGTGGCCATTAATGTATGGGCACAGTCGATCATTTACGCTGAATGTTTATTAATTAACAAATGTTTGGTTTTAGAATACCATGCGGTAGTATACTACCGCACCTTTATGAATATGGCTCTTAGTCTTGTCATTGAGGTTAAACGTGTGGTGTAGAGAAGACATATTTTGGGATTATTTAATAACATTGCCAATTATCTTTCTCACTTCCAGCGGTAGAAATTCTGCAAACTTATCCCGCAGGCAGTGTCAGGAACATATATGGGTGACCCTGGAGGACCAATATATATCAATGTAGGGTCCAGGTAGGAACAGTATATGGTGCACTCTGTGCCACAGTAGGTAAGTACCATTGATGTCACTGGTGAGATCATTGGGGGCTTTTACAATGTGGAAAAAACATGGTTAGATGTGGAGGGACTGGTTAATAATAGCAAAGGGGAGAGAAGTGGGGTATCCTCACAGGTTAGGTTAGCAATCTCCATAGAATATCTGGAATCGCTGCATTTATTTAGCTGTCCAGACTTAGTGGCACAGCAATGTATAGAAGGGGTAGATTTCTTGGTCAGTAAGAAAATCTATGGTCAGTAAGATGGGAGTAAGGATTTTCTCATGCAGGCTGTGCTGAAAGGTTAGAAGAAAGAGCACATGGTTAAAACGGGTTAGGCATTCTATGCAAGTCTACCACAGAGTTTTTGCTTTTTTGCACAGGTTTTGCATTGGCATTCTTTGACGCTATGTGGGAAGGGGGACTCATGTCCCTTAGTCAGGTTTATCAGGATAGTTTGCTATCACAGTCCTGTTGTCTAGTTAAATTATTGCAGATTGCGTTGGCTCCTGTTTGAGAAGTTTTTAAATTTTTTGGTTTGAGGCATTTCTGGGAGCAGTGCTGTGGCAGTTTGGGTTGCAGGATAAGGAATTTGGAACTCATTCCTTTAGGATCGGAGTGGCTACAGAAGTCCTTTCCTAGGTTTTTCAGGTAAAGAGGTGTAGCAATTAGGGCGTTGGAAGTTGGGTTGCTATACATGATACATTCACCCTGATTTGGTTATTTATTGAAATTTTCTTTACAGTCCTAAGCAGAATATCAGTCTGGCCAGTGGGACATTCGTACATATTCTGGGCAGGACATAGAGAATTATCAACTTGATATCCAGGAGACGGATTCACATTGGAGAGGAATCAGCTGTTTGCTTTGGTGGAAAATCCTGTCGTAAGTGGTGGAAATCAGTAGAATAAACTGTTGATGAGGGCAGACCTTGCTTTTTTGGGAACTAGTGGTGGTATAATCTGAGATAGATCCTTGGGCAGTTTGGCAAGGGGCATAACAAGGGGCATAACATCACATTGGATATATTTCTCCTTCATTTCTAACACTAAGTTACCCCAGTTTTCCAATATACACTGAGATATTTACCACAATGTTGTGGCCTTCTCTATATATTAGTGAATCTAAATCTCTAGGGTTTATTTCCCAGTAAATAGGATTTTGTGTTCATTTCAGGTCTAAATAAAATGATGTAACATTTTGGTATAAATATACATCCTAAGGTCTAAATAAAATGATGTAACATTTTGGTATAAATATACATCCTAATAGTCCAACACTAGAGGTCAATATGGCAAATATCTCCACACACACAGTGTTTTTCCCTTTGGGGCATAGTGATTTTTTTCAATGACCTAAACACTTAGGTCTGAAATGGTATTACCCTGACAGTTAATGAAATGTCTCCCCAGAGGGGTGGCTGGATCAGAAGATTGTATGGCCCTAATATGTTCACCAATACGACTACGTAGAGTCCTTCTTGTTTGACCGACATATTGCACATGACATTTTTTACATTCTAATAAATAGATCACTTTTTTAGTGCCACAATTAGCAAAACACCTATTGGTATAGGTTTTACCCATAGATGTAGATGAAAATCCAGAACTTGTCTCAATTACTTGACAGGTTCTGCATCTACTAACACCACACCTATATGTTCCAGGAAGAGTGAGCTAGGTGTTCTTAGTGGACTCTACTTTACTACGATCATTAACTAGGCTAGGAGACAGTAAACTCCCCAAGGTGGGAGGTTTTTTGGAGACAAATTTAATATCGCATTTCGAAATGACATTCTGTAGTCTCTGATCTGCCAGTAGGATAGGTAAATTTTTTCGAATAATGCCACAGATTTTGTTATACTCCTGACTGTATTCTGTGGTAAAGAATACTTTCCTTTTCACTAGACCCCCCTCCCATTTCTTGAGTCTACTCTTAGAGCGTAGAAGGTCAGTCCTGTTCAACCGACTGGCCCTATTACAGGCCTGTTCGATATTAGTGGCCGAATATCCTCTCTGAATGAGTCTAAATTTAAGATCTTCAGCCTGAGATCTTCAGTCCGGAAATCTGTCTCATTAGAGCAGTTCCTACGGACTCTAACAAATTGACCCATCGGGATCCCTCTTTTTGTGTGTATAGGGTGGCAGCTGTCCGCCCTCAGAAGGGTATTACCCGAAATGGGTTTCCTATAAATAGTAGTATCTACATTATGACCTTCAATATTAGCACTAAGTGTCAGATCTAAAAAACAGATGGATTGGGGATCACTCTGCATGGTCAATACTATGTTGCAGTTATTGTTGTTTAAATGTTCAAGGAACAAGTGGAGACTTTCTGAACTATCCTGCCACACCAATAGCAGGTCGTCTATATATCTAGCATACCATGCAACAGACGACCATCTTTGCTTTTGTGGTGATTGTGTATGTTTTCTTTATATGCGTGATAAGCTGTTTGAAAACAGCAGCTGATCGCAGAGGTTTTGGGCTTAGGATGGGCCCTCCAGCCCCCCCCTCCCCCGTGGCTGGTAGAGCTCTGTTCAGGTAGATCATTACACAACCTTACGGCACTCACAGGGAAGAACCAGTTTTGTTAGTCTTTCCCCAAGTAGGAATTTGGACTTGCAGTTGATGTAGTATACTTGGATTTTGCTAAGACCCCCATAGGCGACTTATGTATAAGGTCTGTTGGGCTGGGGTGGCACATTTGTAAATGGATCGAATCTTGGTTGATATATTGGATACAAAGAGTATTGGGTAATGGTGCTTTGTTTATGTGGACTAAAGTTCTAAGTATACACTATACACTATAGAGAATCCTAGTCCTTATAGCAGGGACTGTAATAATATGAAGAATATGGAACGCCCAGGGTAAGGTGTCAAAACTGCATTGTACATGGCAGACAGTTGGTGCCGAACCCTCCACCTCCATTTAGGCTTGGTTTCTTTATTTTCACATAAATAGCCTCCTTAACACCTCTCTTGAACCAGTCATGTTCCTTTGCCAATATGTTAACATTACAGTCTTTAAATGTATGTCCTTTATCCATAAGATGCAGGTACACGGCTGAGTCCTGACCCGAGGAATTGGCTCTTCTGTGCTGGGCCATACGTTGATGCAGTTGCTGTTTGGTCTCCCCCTATGTTGAATGCAGTATTAAGGGTTAATCAGTATTGTAAAGAGTTAACCAAAGCTTATTAATGTATGCACAACTGTCTTGCTTACTCACAAAGTAGTAGAAGTTATTTTGGAAAATGCAGGTCATCAGTAACATAAGTTGTGACCATTCATGGAACTTTTAAAGTGTAACGTAAGCCACCAGAGATGTATATAACTTATCAGGATTCACACACTGTGGTAGGAGGTTGAGTAGGAAGGGGGTAGGAGGAGGAGGTAAGCAGACATACACACACACTCTATACACAGGGCCGTCTCGCTAATGAGCCACATTGAGACAAAGTAGCAAAGCGGCACTTTGTCTGTGTGGCTCAAGAGTGGCGGCATTTCAATAGTTTAAAAAAAACAAAACGATCTTACCGGCACCGCTGTGCCGGGTAAAGAGAGAGGAAGCAAAGCGCCGCATGTATGAGAGGAGGAGCTTGTGAGGATAAGAGGAAAGGCCGATACCCAATCAGAGTGCATCCTTGCAGGACCCTTCACTGCGCGCCTGGGACGTCACTCCCAACTTCCCAAGACTGTCAGCTGCGGTTCCTGCGCGAATCGCAGAAGTCCAAGAAGTCTTGCAGGACCTTTCACTGCGTGCCCGGCCATCACTCCCAAGTTCCAGCCAGGTCTGTGTGTCACAAACCCCCAGTCCCGAGACGCCCAACCACCTATCCGTTACCGGAAAACACACTCCAAGCAACCGACAGGCGGACGGAACAGATCAGACCCCGTGGGTTTGGCGAACAAACGATATACTACACAATTAATATTACTAAATATCAATATACTCTCTCTGCCACCACATCCCGATTAAACAGCGGAATGACCTGTTACCTATATCTATGGGGATATCCGCCCCCTACTTCTAACAACCTGTAAGAAAATTGGTTACTCACCCCTAATATTCTATACACAGTTATACAGTATCTCTATATACCTACACAATACTCTCTATAGTAGTGTACTTCGAAGACACAGGTTTGTTTTGGGATATACTCAGAATAGGACAATAGCCTATAAATGATTTTATATCATTTATTAAAAGTTGTCAAAAATAGTGCATAAAAATATAAAGAAAAATAAAATAAATCACTGAACATAAAGCGGTAACACAGTTGAGGGTAGAAATGGATAAAAGAAGGAATACTTAAGGATAAATGGCATCTGAATAGTCCATGAGAAGAGTCCAGAACTTGTTAATCCAGTTTATGGGAAAATAATAGTCCAAATGATATTTCCTGCAGTAAGCCAATACGGTCCGCCCAGTTGGCCAGATGTTATGGTAGATGTTATGACGAACTCTTGGGCTGAGACCCAATTCCACTTTTATCCTTTTTCAGAAAATGGGAGTGGTCTGGTCTCTAGAGGGGGTGGACTTGGTTCTGCCCCCGAAGGTTGGTTCCTATTTTTGGAGGGAATTTTAAATATCCAATTCCCCGCCAGTTCATAATCTGGGAACCATTCATAGCACATTCAAAATAATATCATGATGGTCCATAACTAATTTTTCCCAACAGATTAAGACCAAATACGACATATCTGGGATATCCTAGGCCTAAGAAGGATAATATCCCAAGTTTGGCTCGGGCTATGATATTATATCAGGTATCTATAAATGTAGAATTAATTACTGGATAAACTGGGGTATTTATGAAAACCTGACATAATTCTACATCCTGGATTATTAAGGAATATGAATTACCTTTGATCTGACAGTTGGTTTCTGCTGTTGGTCTCTACTAGGAGATTCCCTGCTGTTGTTGGTGTCTCTTAGTCTGGATTATTGTTTGTATATTATGGGGAATTCAAACCTTGTCCCTTTGAAGTCAGACCTCTTGCTAGATCAGCTAACACCAAATGGCCATGCTATTTTACCTATATCTACAAGTTAACATGAATTAACTCTGCGATTACCCGGGAACAGGGGACAATGTGGGAGCTACCATGCTGCTTCATCATGTCAATATGGTGAAATAAAAGAAAATTGGGGGTGCAATTTCAGATATTGTCTATGGCGTTTTACATGGTACACCTGGTCGTTACACCTCCCCCCATAGATGTCGCATAGGGATTGGTTTTACACAACCTAGACCATTGCAACCTGGAGAGGTTCTCCGCAGCGTGACAATCCATCTGCGCTCTGGTGACAGCTGCCTGCTTTATGTTGGATGGTGAAGTCGTACTGTTGCAGTGATAGGCTCCAGCGCATGAGTCTCCCATTGCTCCCCACAGTACGATTCAACCAGCTAAGTGGGTTATGGTCGGTAATAACGGTAAACGTCCTACCGTACAGATAGGATTGCAGTTTCTGTAGGGCCCATACTATTGCTAGACACTCCTTCTCAGTGGTAGAGTATGGTACTTCCCTGGGTAACAGCTTTCGGCTCAGGTAAAGAACAGGGTGTTCGTCGCCCTTTTCGTTTACTTGGCTGAGGACTGCGCCCAGCCCATAATTGGAGGCGTTGGTCTGGACAATGAACAGACGACTGAAGTCCGGGGCTTGAAGTACAGGAGCACTGATCAGCACTTGCTTCAAGGCCTGGAAAGCTCCCTCACTCTGGGGTCCAGTTAACTACCCTGGGGTGTTTTTTCTTAGTGGCATCAGTCAGGGGCTTAGCCAGGGTACTATAGGCCGGAACAAATTTCCTATAGTAGCCGGCTGTACCCAGAAAGGCCTGAACCTGTTTCTTAGTGATAGGCTGAGGCCATGCCACAATGGCGTCAACCTTTCCTGTTTCGGGTCTGAGGGTGTTGCCACCCACCCGGTGTCCCAAGTACTGTACTTCTGTCATGCCAATCTGACACTTACTTGGTTTAACTGTCAGATTGGCAGCTGCCAGTCTCTCTAGAACCTGCGCCAAGTGATGGAGGTGTTCGTCCCATGTGTTACTGAACACCGCAATATCGTCCAGGTATGCTAGGGTGAAGTCTTGTAGGCCATCCAGCAGGTCATTTACGGCCCGTTAGAAACTGGCTGGCGCGTTTTTCATACCAAATGGCATCACTGTAAATTCAAAGAGACCGAATGGTGTGATAAAGGCCGACTTCTCTCGTGCATCTGGTGCCAGAGGGATTTGCCAATACCCCCTGCTCAGATCCATGATTGTCAGATATCGGCCTGCCGCCAGCTTATCTAACAATTCATCGATGCGAGGCATGGGATAGGCATCGGTGGTGGTTATATCGTTAAGTTTTCTATAGTCTACGCAGAATCTAGTGGTCTTGTCTTTTTTGGGGACTAGAACAACTGGAGCGGCCCAGGGGCTACAGGACTTATGGATGACCCCTAAGTCTAATATCTCCTCTATCTCTCTTTTCATGTCTGCTTGAACCTCAGGGGAGATGCAATAGGCTGACTGCTTGAGGGGTGGATGGGAACCTGTATTCCCCTGGTGCACTGCAAGATTAGTTTGCCCCGGTTTCCCGGTGAAAAGCTTGCTATGGGCACTAAGCACTTTCTTCAGCTGAACTTCCTGGGAGGGTGAGAGTTGTGGGTTAACTTTTAAGTCAGCAGCCAACTCTTGTGTGCCATCTAGCATATCTAGGAGCGAGTCTGGTTCCCCCTGTTCTAGCTGTCTACACACTGGCAGAACATACTGGGTTCTATCTCTATGGGCTTTCAGCATGTTTACATGGACACTTTTCACTTTCCTACCTCCCATGTTTACTAGGTATGTTACTGGGTTCACCCTTTTTACAATAGTGTATGGCCCTTCCCATGCTGCCTGCAGCTTGTTTTGCCTTACAGGAAGCAGTGCGTACACCTTGTCGTTCACCTCGTAGGACCGATTTCTGGCATGCCAGTCATACCACCTTTTTTGTTTGTCCTGGGCCCTCCTCATATTTTCAGACACTACTTCAACTAAGGACTCCATTTTGTCCCGGAACCTTAGGACATAATCAATTACCGAGATATCTGTGGGATCCCCCTTGCCTTCCCATGTCTCACGGATCAATTTGAGGGGCCCTCGGACATCCCTTCCATACAGGAGTTCGAATGGTGAGAACCCGGTAGATGCTTGTGGCACTTCCCTGTACGCAAATAACAAATGGGGCAGATATCACTCCCAGTCCTTTCCCTGCGACACAACGAAGGTTGATAACATCTGCTTCAGCGTACCATTGAATCGCTCACACAGGCCATTGGTCTGTGGATGGTAGGGGCTGGAAACGAGGTGTGTCATTTGTATTTTCGCACAGAGAGCCTCCATAAGGTCGGACATGAATTGCGGACCCTGGTCAGAGAGCATATCGGCAGGAAATCCTACTCACGAGAAAATGGAGAGGAGTTCGTCAGCTACTTTGTCCGCCCTTAGGGAGGAGAGTGCTACCGCCTCTGGATAGCGTGTAGCATAATCCACTACAGTGAGGATGTACTTTTTGCCAGAACTGCTAACAATGGGCAGTGGCCCGATTATGTCAACTGCCACACGCTTAAAAGGCTCATCTATGACGGGCAGTGGATATAGGGGAACCTTGCGAGTATCCCCGGCCTTCTTTACTTTCTGGCAAACAGCACACGACCGACAGTAGTTAATCACATCGGTCCGTAACCCAGGCCAATAAAAATACCTTTGAAGACGGTCAATTGTCTTGCAAATACCCAAGTGCCCAGCCAAGGGAATATCATGGGCGGACTTCAGCACATGCCCCGGAAGACACTTGGTACCACAAGCCATTTGGGCTTTATACCTGTGTCCTGTGTGGTGGGTTGTACTAGCTCACTGTACAATTTGCCACCTTCCCAATATACCTTGAAAGCGGCCCCCTCTGCAAGTGGCTCAGAAGCCTGTCTTCTGAGTGACTCCAGACTGGGGTCGCTGTGTAGTGCCTGAACAAATGCGGCGCTATCAGATTCAGCCAGCTGGCCCGTACCATACGAGATCAACTGCTGATGGTTAACATCGCTGGGGTAAGAGCCGGGAGAGAGGTCTTGGACTCCCTCTGCCGATACTGAACCCAGGATCCTAGCGGCACTTCGAGTAACCGCTAACACAGGTACAATATTATCACAATTACAATCATTGGCATCCTTAACATTACTTATACATGCATTCCTATCCACAGATACAGGCTTAATGTTAGATACACAATAATTACCACATTGCACATTTACCCCAGGTACCTCTGAACTAGGTCCTGTCAAACCCCTATTTCCCTGATGTTCTAACTCACAATTGCACAGTACCTTGGTGTGGGCAGAACTTCCCCCTTGAGACTCCGGGACACTTTCGGCGGTTTGATACTGGGCCACTAATGTGCCTAAATCTGTCCCCAACAACACTGGGACAGGGATATCGTCCGAGATACCCACTACTTTCTCCTGCTTTCCAACCCCCCAGTCGATTTCCACTCGGGCCTGGGCAATGTTGGGAAGGGTGCCCCCTATTCCCGTGAGGGTCAGGTGCTTATCCGGGAGGATGTTCTCTTTTGCAACAAGGTTAGAGTGAACCAAAGTGATGTCTGCTCCTGTATCCCTGAAGCCAGTAACAATCCGGTCGTTCACTGTAACCCACTGGTGATTTGGAGTGTGGCGTTGGATTTCCTTTCCACTGGCAAATAAAACATTAGATGTTCTGGGTGCAGATGGGGGTCTAGCCTGCGGCTGGCTAGTTGCTGGTGGTGCCCTCTTTAGTGCTGGACAGGAGTATTTGAAGTGTCCTGGCTGGTGACAATAGTGACACGTGCGATCCTCAGATGTCTCCGGTCTCTGGGGTGGACGGCTCACAGGGGCTGGAGGAGTAAATGGTATACCTCCCTTCATATCAGTTGTATTCAATTAGATCAACTGGACTTGAAATGTAGTTCTTGAAGACGTTTCGCTAGTCATCCGACTGGCTTTCTCAATTCAGAATGACTTGTACAAGAATCTGTGGCAATTATGTACCCTGGAAAATCCCAATTAGCATATCACAGCCAGGTGTTAAGGGTGTGATTAGATAGTGGCTAAGAGGTGTTATAGGAACGCCCAGAGTAAGGTGTTATAGGAACGCCCAGAACGCCTGTCTGCCATGTACAATGCTGTTTTAACACCTTACTCTGGGCGTTCCTATAACACCTCTTAGCCACTATCTAATCACACCCTTAACACCTGGCTGTGATATGCTAATTGGGATTTTCCAGGGTACATAATTGCCACAGATTCTTGTACAAGTCATTCTGAATTGAGAAAGCCAGTCGGATGACTAGCGAAACATCTTCAAGAACTACATTTCAAGTCCAGTTGATCTAATTGAATACAACTGATATACCATGACCTGGATGAATGAGAACCTTCACAAGTATACCTCCCTTCCATCCCTGGGACGACGTTCTGCGCGTGTCAGTCACACGGGTTGCGATGAAGTTATCCGCCAGTTCAGCGGCAGCTGTTGTTGACTTGGGTTCCCGCTCTAGCACAAACTGACGAACATCCGCTGGGCAAACCTGTAAAAACTGATCTTTGACCATAAGATCCTCCAGGGCTCCATAAGAATTGTTGGTGAGGTTCTGAGTCCATTGTCGGAATGTGGTCGGAATGAGTCTGTGGATCCTTTTTGTATAGACCGGAGCCTTTAACGTTAAACCATTGGGGTCAAATGGTACTTGGCTATGATAGCAGCCTTGATAGCTCCATAATCATTATCTAATCACATCGGTCCGTAACCCAGGCCAATAAAAATACCTTTGAAGACGGTCAATTGTCTTGCGAATACCCAAGTGCCCAGCCAAGGGAATATCATGTGCGGACTTCAGCACATGCCCCCGGAAGGCACTTGGTACCACAAGCCATTTGGGCTTCATACCTGTGTCATGTGTGGTGGGTTGTACTAGCTCACTGTACAATTTGCCACCTTCCCAATATACCTTGAAAGCGGCCCCCTCTGCAAGTGGCTCAGAAGCCTGTCTTCTGAGTGACTCCAGATTGGGGTCGCTGTGTAGTGCCTGAACAAATGCGGCACTATCAGATTCAGCCAGTTGGCCCGTACCATACGAGATCAACTGCTGATGGTTAACATCGCTGGGGTCAGAGCCGGAAGAGAGGTCTGGGACTCCCTCCTCTGATACTGAACCCAGGATCCTAGCAGCACAGGTACCACATTATCACAATTACAATCATTGGCATCCTTAACATTACTTATACATGCATTCCTATCCACAGATACAGGCTTAATGTTAGATACACAATAATTACCACATTGCACATTTACCCCAGGTACCTGTGAACTAGGCCCTGTCAAACCCCTTCCCTGATGTTCTAACTCACAATTACACAGTACTTTGGTGTGGGTAGAACTTCCCCCTTGGGACTCTGGGACGCTTTCGGCGGTTTGATACTGGCCCACTAATGTGCCTAAATCTGTCCCCAACAACACTGGGACAGGGATATCGTCCGAGATACCCACTACTTTCTCCTGCTTTCCAACCCCCCAGTTGATTTCCACTCGGGCCTGGGCAATGTTGGGATGGGTGCCCCCTATTCCCGTGAGGGTCAGGTGCTTGTCTGGGAGGATGTTCTCTTTTGCAACACGGTTAGAGTGAACCAAAGTGATGTCTGCTACTGTATCCCTGAAGCCAGTAACAATCTGATTGTTCACTGTAACCCACTGGTGACTCACTGGTGAACTTGTTCCTCCTGCTCCAGGAAAACTTGGTGATGAACTGTGGGCAGACTGGCGCAGTTTGGCCATTTCCAGTTCATATTGTCGTACAGCTTGTCACTCTGCAGTCTCTCTGCACTCTCACGCTCAGCCTGACGCTCCTCCATCTCACGATGGTGTTCCAGAAATTGCAGGTACTCCATTGGGTTAGTGCTGCTTAACCTTTGCAACACTGCCTGGAGCTGAGGAGACTCTGTAGCTGCAGACACACACATTGGTAATGGTGATACAGTCCTTGATGGTATTCCAGGCTGGACAATATCATTTGAATCCAGGTCGTAGTGAGTGATTCCTGCTGTAGGCTCATCCAGCATTTCCTGTGCTTGGAAATCTGCCTCCATCAATTCACAAATCAGCTCCTCCCTCCTTTTCCGATAGGAATCAATGTGTCTGCTTTGGCAAACAACGGTTAAGTCATCCAGACTCATGTTTCTATAATTCACGGGTTCAGACATTTTGCCAAGTAGAAAAAGTAGAGAAAAAGATTTTGGGGAAGGGCCCTGTGTGTTTACCTGTTCAGTATATATTCTAATGCACCGGCTATTGACCACAGAACTTGGGTCCTGCTCTACAGAGTTACTTAGTTAACACTGTATTATTAGAGATTCTGAGTATAAACACCAAATATCCCAAACGCTGCCAACCAATTGTCACAAACCCCCCGGTCCCAAAACGCCCAACCACGTATCCGTTACCGGAAAGCACACTCCAAGCAACCGACAGGCGGACGGAACAGATCAGACCCGGTGGGTTTGGTGAACAAACGATATACTACACAATTAATATTAATTAATATCAATATACTCGCCGCCACCACATTCCGATTAAACAGCAGAATGACCTGTTACCTATATGGGGATATCCGCTCCCCTACTTCTAACAACCTGTAAGAAAATTGGTTATTCCCCCTAATATTCTATACACAGTTATACAGTATCTCTATATACCTACACAATACTCTCTATAGTAGCGTACTTCGAAGACACAGGTTTGTTTTGGGATATACTCAGAATAGGACAATAGCCTATAAATGATTTTATATAATTTATTAAAAGTTGACAAAAATAGTGCATAAAAAATATAAAGAAAAATAAAATAAATCACTGAACATAAAGTGGTAACACAGGTGAGGGTAGAAATGGATAAAAGAAGGAATACTTAAGGATAAATGGCATCTGAATAGTCCATGAGAAGAGTCCAGAACTTGTTAATCCAGTTTATGGGAAAATAGTAGTCCAAATGATATTTCCTGCGTTAAGCTAATACGGTCTGTCCGGTTGGCTAGATGTTATTGAAGATGTTATGACGAACTCTTGGGCTGAGACCCAATTCCACTCTTATCCTTTTTTAGAAAATGGGAGTGGTCTGGTCTCTAGAGGGGGTGGACTTGGTTCTGCCCCCGAAGGTTGGTTCCTATTTTTGGAGGGAATTTTAAATATCCAATTCCCCTCCAGTCCATAATCTGGGAACCATTCATATCACATTCAAAATAATATTATGATGGTCCATAACTAATTTTCCCCAACAGATTAAGACCAAATACGACATATCTGGGATATCCTAGGCCTAAGAAGGATAATATCCCAAGTTTGGCTCGGGCTATGATATTCATAATAACCTAGATACTACCCTAGTAAAATAATAACCATATAATCACCATATGATAACTTAGTAAAATATCAAGCCACGTACTGTATTGGCTGTATAGTTTAGTGGCTAAAGGCACTGCCTAGGATGTGGGAGACCAGGGTTTGAATCCTGGCTAGGGACAGCTATACAAATAATCAATAACAGTAATATAAAAACCATAAAATAATATTTATAAAAAATAATATTATATGGTTATTATATGGTATTATAATACCCTAGTAATATAATAACCATATAATACCCTAGTAATATAATAACCATATATTATTTATCAAAATACATAATAATAAGTATTACAATATTATATGGTTATAATATTACTAGATTATTATATGGTTATTATATATCTAGGGTATTATAATAATCCAAACATTTGGATAGCTGCCCTAGCCAGGATTCAAACTCTGGTCTCCCACGTCAAAGGTGGTTCCTTAACCCACTACACTATACATCCCTCAACCAATCAAAAGAACTGTTTGCTAAACCTAATAAGGACTGTATGCTATAACGGGAAGGCTCGTTCGTACATTCGATAATCCCGACAATTGCCTGCCTGACTGGTTTTGGTGACAGTGACATGTTCCCCAGACTATTTCCCAGGTGCCACAGCCAGTTACAGTAAGTTAGCACAGTTAGTTTTACTGTAATTCACTCGGACTTTTCGAACTATCTCTCCCCCATAGACTTGAATGGGTCCAGATTCGAACTTTTGAACTTTTGAACTTTCTTTGAAGTTCGAAAGTTAAAAAAAACAGACCAAACTTTATATAGTTCAACCATCTCTAGTGTGATGTGGATTTTTTCCTCAGCGGGCAACTTTATCAGCAAGATAGAAGACAAGTAACTGTAAGTTATATGTACTGTGTGTGTGCCAAGCATATTCTTGCCCATTTCTGTGTGCCAAGCATATTCTTGCCCATTTCTGTGTGCCAAGCATTTTATGTAAAATAAAAAATTTTAAATTAACACTTTATGTTGTGTAAAATACAAAGTGGGTGTGACCTGGGCGTGGAAAGGGGTGTGACCTGGGCGTGACCTAGAATTTTTTTTACCGCTAGCGGAATCTAGCGGTAATGACCTTTCACCACTGGTTAGCGCTGATTTATAAATAGCGAAAAGTCCAAATTTTGCGAAAATGAAAAGTTTAATGAACCTTTACAAATATGCCCCTAGGGCCATACTGGTTACTGGTGTGATATTTACCACCTATTGCCTTTGAAGCAGGCACCCTGCTGGGTTGAACAAATAAAGGAAAACTTTTTTCAGGAAGTGATTTGGTTAACTCTTTGACTACCTGACAATTGGACTATGTGGAAGTTGCCATACTGCT
Organism: Hymenochirus boettgeri; assembly: GCA_019447015.1. Classification (NCBI taxonomy): domain Eukaryota; kingdom Metazoa; phylum Chordata; class Amphibia; order Anura; family Pipidae; genus Hymenochirus; species Hymenochirus boettgeri. The sequence continues at coordinate 1,757,508 of CM033469.1, forward strand.
TGACACTGCTAATAAAGTGGAATAAATTGGAAATGAATGCCTACGGGAGTTAACATTGCACTCATGTTTGTTACACCTGGTGAAGGAAGTTCTGTGACATTGCCAGGTTTCACTTACCAGCAATCTTCATTCAGCTTTGTGGGACCGGCAATTGCTATGCAGTCTCAGCTTTAGGGGCTACAATCTCCTGAATCTCCTAATCTCCAATTAATAAACAAACCTGGTTTCTCCATATGAACTGTTGGGTTTCAAATTTCCCAGATCCGTCAGAACTTTTAGTAATTTGAGAAATTTTGATGCTATTTAATGTCAAACAAGTCAAAAAAAGTTTCCAAAAGTCATTGGTGAAAAGTCAGAAATCGTAGTTGAAAATGTTCACACTTCAATTGGGGTTAAAGCAGATTTCTATTTCCACTGGTGGAATGAAACTCACCAGTTGATTTCTTCTATCACCATCAGAGTGATTATAAATGTGAATTTTCTAGCAGAATGAATGGGCTATGGGATATTTCTATATAATAGTCACTAAGCTATGTAACTAAGTTATTATTATATGGAAACATTCCACTGTTACTCCTATGTTTTATTATAAAGTGTTAAAAAAAGCCACAATCATTGTTTAAATTTCCAAAATAAAATTATATTAAAATTAACCCTTGGATATTCCCATTGTAATTAAGATTATTACCGGGTACATTAGAGATTTCTCCTTCTAGACATGGAACACAATCGTAACAGCAGCGATGTGGGCTCCCAATCCTAGGGGCCTTCCTGAATCCAGGGACACAGTTATCTGAGCACTGAGCTCTTGGCATCTAAAATATCACAATAGAAATATATTAAGGATTGTCATCCTGCAGGATAGAGATAAATACAATGGGGATCAATGAACAAGGGGGAATGAGGATTTCCATTGCCTGTGGTTAATATCCATGGGGTCTGTATTTCTATTAAATAGGTAAAGGATCTACCTGCCATTATAGAGATACAATCACTGTAATTCAGATAGGGATATACACACCACTTGTATCTGAAACCAGACAGAAGATACAGTGACACCATAAATATTTACCATGTGTAACACCCAGTCAGGGTTGGTTTATTCCCTCCTATATCCATGGGACTGGGTTATATTGGACAGACACCATCACTGGATCATCTGTTCTTTATATAACCAATGATGGGATGTTACTGGCCGTTTGATTATGGGTATATTTACAGTATATATTATAATATTACTTACCATCGTTTATTTTCAGGTTTCTGTATCAGGTTACATTGACCCCACTAGATGTAGTACATGGATATATTACACATATGTACATGCTTTACATGCCCTATTAATTTTGACAGGGCAAGCTTTCAGTCCCTCCCACTTAACATTTTAACACTTTCAGCGCCTGCCAGTTTTGCAGTTCCTCTACCTGTTTTTGCCAGAATTTTCCGGATTTTGCAATCATATGGTTTAGTGAAGGGTTGCGGTATGAAATCCAGAGGAAATTCTATATCTTTTTTTACTTTTTTTACTATTCTTGCCATTTTTATTTGAACTATTTTTGAGTTTACACACAAATATCTTATTGTTTCTAAAAGCTCTGATTCCCCAGAGTACAACAATACCAGATCTGTATAGGTACCCCACACTTTCTGTCCAGGAGACCCCACGAGACTTTGAAGAATTTCACACCAAATTAAAATGTAAAATCCCTTCTAACAGTCATTGTACAGTAACTACCAAATTTACTAAAACACCCCCACAAATGAGATCATTTTAGAAATGACACATCCTACGGGTTTTGAAAGTTGTGCGATTTTTGATCAAAATGCAAATACCTGGACGGAGCTATTCATCAAATTGGAAGATTTTTCTCATATTTACCGTTTTCACCAAGTATTGATCTCTGCTGCCATTTTATTAAAGGAAATCTTTACCCAAAAAACAATTAGCATTCCAGTGAAAGGCTTTGTAATTTGCTATAAAATGATCTGATTATTATGTCTGAATTTACACCACAACCATTGTAATCACCTTGCAAAGTTCTAAATTCTTTGACGTTCATGCTGAATTTGCATATCTTAAGACTCCACCCTCCATTGTGCCCGGTGGGCACATTAGTACTAATTAGCTGTTTACCCCTCCCATTTTTAACCACCAGCTGGGAAATTACCCACAAGTCTCTCCTTTCCTTATTTTCATGAAAACTCTCCCTAGCTTACTTGCTCCCCTAGTAAATGTTATTCTTTAAGCAGTTTACAGATGCCTGGAAGGGGTTTGTTTAAACATGAGCGTAGAGAGACTTGTGCAATGTTATAGGTCACTAGCAAAATACCCGCGCTTCGCAGCGGAGATGTATTGAAATAACGTTTTTAGTAAGAAAGCAATAATGTATCAAGATTGCTGTAATCACTTGGCACTTGATATATTAAAGAAAGACAATTTAATAAGCTTTACGATAATGCAACACTCATTAACTTTAATTTAATATTATATTTTTTATTCAACTATGAAATTTTGGTGAAAATAACCCCCACCACCCCCTGCCAAATTTAAGCCGTCTGCCTCCACGGCAAGTTGGAGAATTAGTAATGAGTTAGTGATGAGTGAGTGAGTGAGTGAGTGAGGGCTTTGCCTTTTCGAAACGAAACATGCTTAACTTTTGTAAGTAAGGTGCAATGAATGAGCCTGCCAAATTTAAGCCGTCTGCCTCCACGGCAAGTTGGAGAATTAGTGATGAGTGAGTGAGTGAGGGCTTTGCCTATTGAAAATTCATATAAAAAAATTGATATTTCTATAGGGAATTCCAAAAAATGTTATTGAATATTCTGAAATAAACAAAATCAAAAATGTCCAATTTAATTGGGTTTGAACCAGATTTTCTGGGAATTTCTGGGAAATGCTTTTCAGAAACGAATTTCATGTTCCAAGTTTATCATTCCCAAAGGTGATCTATGAAAGAGTAACACACATATATAAACATTCACAATGTGATATAAACATATTTGTTTTTACAATAAACCAATTATTAGTGCACAATGTGGCCTCAAATGCTACTCAAATGTCCCTGTATAATTGTCAAAGTAAATCTACTTGATTTTCACTGATTTCAAGGGAAACTGAGCCCTACATACAATAATAAACTATATGACCCAGGCACACTGAGAAGGGCAATTTGCCCAGTGTAAGTAGGTGTAAACCTCTGTGGTCCTCTACCCATAGACTTCAAATCAACCTTCAAAAAGCAAGAGGTGTCATCTGAGAAAGGGGACAAGTGTTTTCCCACAATGTTGTGTGAGATTCACTAATAGAGATGAATGAAACTGGAAGGTTTGACACGGGAATATATTTTAGAGTATGTTTCAAGAACTGACATTATAAGTAGTAATCATCATGGATTTATAAGGAACAGATCTTGTCAATATAACTTGGCTTTATGAGGAATTGAGTAGAAATTTAGACTGGGTTTTTCTAAGGCTTTTGATAGTCACCCCATAGGTGTCTTAAGCTAAGGCCTGTTGGGCTTTGGTGGAACTTTGGTACATGGATAGAAAATTGGTTGATGGATCGGATTCAGAGAGTAGTTATTAAAGGGCATGTCCACCCCCAAAATGAACTTTGGGGGTAAGGTAGGTAACCCCTACCCACCTCAACAGCCACAATATTTCTACTTACAGAGCCTTCTCTCCCACGGCTCTGTACAGATCTGTTTTTTTTAAAGAAATATTGCAGCAGTTGGGAATGGACAGAGATTACTTACCTTGACCCCAAAGGGTTTCACACTAAGTGCAGTGATGGCTGAGGATGGATCCGGATGGTGTGTGTGTGTGTGTGGGGGGGGCTATGCATGTTACATCCCTTGTTGAGGACGAGAAAGCAGCAATAACTGGATGCTTCACTGATAGCTTGGACTCTTCAGTTTCCTGGACTTTGATAAAGCATAATAGGAGAACCATAAGTAGCAGAGATGTAAGGTAAGGTTAATTTTAAACTACAGAGTGTGGCCAGTATGGGGTTAAATCTTAGTTTTGGAGGTACACATGCCCTTTAATGGTGCTTCCTCAATGTGGACTAAAGTTCTAAGTGGTCTGCAACAAGGTTTTGTGTTAAGGCTGCTTCTTGATTGTGGAGATGACAACTTTGTCAACCATTAATAGCAACAGATGATGTGCATCAAGTGTCACATTACAGTGGCAGATAAATTTCAATGTTGATAAATGTAAGGTGATGTATTTTGGGCTTAGAAATCCTTGTGCTGCTTATACTATAAATGGCTCTGTGTTACGTGAATCCCTGTTGGAAAGGGATCTTGAAGTTTTGGTGGATAACAAACTTAAAGGTAGCAAGCAGTGCCAGGTGGCAACAGCCAGAGCCAGCATGGTATTGTCTTGTATAAAGAGAGGTATGGATCCAAGGGAGGAAAATAGTATTCTCCCTCTTTACAAAGCATTGGTAAGGCCTCATGTGGAATATGTGGTGCAGTTTTGGAATCCTGTGCATAAAAAGCACATCCTAGAAATGGAAAGGGTTCAGAAAATTGTTCTACAAAAGAGCATGTCTAAAAATCTAAGATATGCCATCCCTGTATCCCTTAAATCACATTATAACAGCTGAAATGAGAATATACAGAATGACTGGAAGACTTTGAGTGTGGTATTATAATAATCTATATATACAGAACTCCCATCATTTGAAACTGTTAAAAGGGAATTGGAAGAGAAAGATCTTGCATTAGCCACGCCTATGTTTCTTAGACCACATCCACTTTATCTTAGACCACGCCCACTTTACTTAGGTTATGCCAAATTTAAAGAGAACTCCTATTTTACATTTTAGGCTATAAATTGTCAAGTATATGTTATAATCTTTGGGCTGTGCAATAAGCACACACACCAGGCTAAACATTATATTAATATATAAAAGGGAGAATACACTGCAAACTGGCTACTTTATTCCATATTAAAACAACATGTTTCAGGCCACACGGATAAGGGAAACCTCATATTCAGGCTATAATCTCAGTTTCCCTTGAAATCACTGGGCTATTAATCTGCATTTACGTTCCAATGCCCTGGGGATGTTTACACAGATTATTTATTAGAGAACTGTACTGATGAAAGTAAAGACATCTTGGATATAAAATAATACATTTTATTGGCTAATAAAAGGTATTATTTTATATCCATGATGTCTTCACAGATTATTTATGTCACTGATCATGTTCCATTGAAGATAAAGAAAGGTGTGTGGTGTATCACTTTAAATTTCCTTATGTGTGTATCAGATCATTGTTCAAACTGATGGGGAACGTGGGGACCAGGTGGGAGACTGAATGTTTCCCTGACTGCTCCTGGTATGGGAATATGGGTGTAAGAAAGGGTAAACATGTTTTTAGTTAGTTAGTCCAGCTATAAAGGGATATGATGTTTATATATTGTTGCTCCCCTGGGTCCAGCTAGAATTACCAACAGTGGCGGCACTACACTGGGGCACAATGGGGCATGTGCCCCAGCTCACAGATGCAGTGCCCATTCATGTGCCCCCCCGACTCCCTGACAGTAAATAAATATAACTAAACTGTCAGCTGGAAACCGCGGCGCTCGAGCTACTGCCGCTGTCTATGGGATTCAGACAGTCAATCACAGTCATTCTACAAGAATCTGACAGAATGCCACCTGCTGGTTGGAACAACACAGTCAATCCTCCTGGAAGGAGGTCAGCCTCACTGCACAGAGGTCCCGCCCCTGCCCACGTGCCATTTCAGGAATGACCTGCACAAGCATCTGGGCTCTTACTCCTACTTGGCTCCTAACATAACATGAGGTAAATTAGGAGGGTTGTGCCTGTTAATGATGTCCGACTCTTCTCTTGGCCCTTGGATCCTTCACTTGGAAATGCTGCTAGGGCCCCAATGTATAATAAAGACTTGTATTAATAAATAAGCCTTGCTTGGGCCCAGCAATATCTATTTATCATCTATCTATCATTCATCTATCTATCTATCTATCTATCTATCTATCTATCTATCTATCATCTCTCATCTATCTATCATCTCTCATCTATCTATCTATCATCTATCTATCTATCATCTATCTATCTATCTATCTATCTATCTATCTATCTATCTATCTATCTTTCTATCTATCTATCTATCTAATCAATCCATCTATCCATCTATCTATCTAATCTATCTATCTATCTATCTATCCTATCTATCTCTATCTAATCTCATCATCTATCCTATCTATCCTATCTATCTTCAATCTTTCACTATCTATCTATCTATCTATCTATCTATCTATCTATCTCTATCTATCTATCTAATCTATCTCTTCTCTCTCTCTTCCATCATCTATCTATCTACCTATCTGATCTATCTATCTATCTATCTATCTATCTATCTATCTATCTATCTATCTTTCCATCTATCTATCTATCTATCTATCTATCTATCTATCTATCTATCTATCTATCTATCTATCTATCTATCTATCTTTCCATCTATCTATCTATCTATCTATCTATCTATCTATCTATCTATCATCTCTCTCTCTCTCTCTCTCTCTCTCTCTCTCTCTCTCTCTCTGTCTCACAATCAAATCAAAAAGAGCTTTATTGGCAGGATCAATTTACAGTTTAACATTGGCAAAGCAAACAAAAAATAATAAAATAATAAAACATGTTAGTATGGGGGTATAGAGAGATTCACAGTAGGGGGTATCAATTGGTAATTAATATATGGACAGTACTATAAGGGTTATATTGGGTTTTAGGGGCACATTTATAAAGGGGTGAAAATAGCGCCCAAAATTACCGCCGCACATCGCGGCCGCGAAAATAGCACTATCGCCGTATTTATAATGGCGAGCGCCAACGCCGCAATATGTAAGAATAGGGTACGAGAGTATCTCAGAGATGTGGAAAGGCAACGATAAGATAGCCCAGTAGTGAGGCATTTTATACATTGTAATCAGGCTAACACTCGCTACTTTTCAGTACAGGGCATCCAGGCAGTATGCCCAGATCCAAGGAATAGAGACAGGGTCACTTCATTACTTAAGAATGAGGTGAAATGGATCATTCTATTGGAAACCAGAAGCCCTACTGGGCTTAATTCTGTGTGTGATATAGCCTGTTACATTGAAGAGCTTGTTTAGGTATTATCAAAAAGCAGCAGCCTCACAGTTTCTTTAGCTGTGTGCAGTTTATACCTAATCATGTATTCTAATCAGTTTGTTTTGGCTTCAACAATGTCTTGCAGTTTAAGTTTTAAATTATGCAATTATGTGTTTCTATCATCTATATCGAGTCATGATATCGTTTAATATGTTCTATTTATGAATGTGTTAAGAGGCATGTTATTTATTTAGATACATGGACCAGGTTTTTTTTAAAACTTGGTTACCATTAATGTAACCATTAATATCATTTTATATGTGTATTCTCATTATGTATCGTTGATCATTCAAGTGATCTGCTGTATTGTTTATGGTGGGTTGGGGGTGTGAGTATCCTCCCACCTCTTCCCATTGGGTTGGGATGGGGGGTGGAGTTACTCCTTTTATAAGTGGATAGCGGGAACTCAGTTTTGTGCCTATGAGTAAGGGCCACGCCGGCTCGAAGCGCGTAAGGACACCCTGTAGATATGTATTGGTTTTAGCAAAGAAATAAAAGTTATGTTTCACGGCTGTTACTGTGTGTCGATCCAGTGTGCGTTATGCCCTCTTTTTGTGTTTGCTGAGGAGAGTTTGGTTATGTAACATGGTTGTTTTAGGAATCTTCAAGTAGAGCCCCTGCAAACCTCTCACTGGACGCAGAGTCTAAGTGTCAGTCGGTCTTCTCCAGAGCCTCTGATGGTGAGGATGTTGTGCGGCAAGACAGACACCAGGTTGCGGCTCTAGATCAAGGTCCACAGAAACCAACCCACAGTGTAGAGAGGCAGCTGGTAGGAAAAGGACAGGACGATGCACAAACAGGAGCACTGGAGGTTAATACAAGCTGAGTGGTATGGAGACCAGCCATGAATGCTGGGAACTGGAGCAGGCTGGATAGTACGGATACCAAAGGCTGAACTGGAAACAGGTGCAGTCTGGATGGTATGGAAACCAAAGGTTGAATTGGAAACAGGTGCTGGCTGGATGATATGGATATCAAAGGCTGAACTGGAAACAGGTGCTGGCTGGGTGATATGGATACCAAAGGTTGAACTGGAAACGGGTGCAGTCTGGATGGTATGGAAACCAAAGGTTGAACTGGAAACAGGTGCTGGCTGGGTGATTTGGATTCCAAAAGCTGAACCGGAAACAGGTGCAGTCTGGATGGTATGGAAACCAAAGGTTGAACTGGAAACAGGTGCTGGCTGGATGATATGGATACCAAAAGCTGAACTGGAGACAGGTGCAGTCTGGATGGTATAGAAACCAAAGGTTGAACAGGAAACTGGTGCTGGCTGGATGATATGGATACCAAAAGCTGAACTGGAGACAGGTGCAGTCTGGATGGTATGGAAACCAAAGGTTGAACTGGAAACAGTTGCTGGCTGGATGATATGGATACCAAAGGCTGAACAGGAAACAGGTGCTGGCCGGATGATATGGATACCAAAGGCTGAACTGGAAACAGTTGCTGGCTGGATGATATGAATACCAAAGGCTGAACTGGAAACAGGTGCAGTCTGGATGGTATGGAAACCAAAGGTTGCCACAGCTTTTGGAACCAAATCACCCAGCCAGCACCTGTTCCAGTTTAGCCTTGGTTCCATACCATCCAGACTGCACCTGTTTCCAGTTCAGCTTTTGAATCAAATCACCAGCCAGCACCTGTTTCCAGTTCAACCTTTGGTTTCCATACCAACCAGCCAGCACCTGTTCCAGTTCAACCTTTGGTTTCCATACCATCCAGACTGCACTGTTTTCAGTTCAGCTTTTGGTATCCATATCACCCAGGCAGCACCTGTTTCCTGTCAGCATTTTGGTATCCATATCATCCAGTCAGCACTGTTTCCAGTTTAACCTTTGGTTTCCATACCATCCAGACTGCCCCTGTTTCCAGTTAGCTTTTGGTATCCAAATCACCCAGCCAGTACCTGTTTCCAGTTCAGCCTTTGGTATCCATATCATCCAGCCAGAACCTGTTCAGTTCAGATTTTTGGTATTCCATATCACCAGCCAGCACCTGTTTCCAGTTCAGCTTGGTATCCATATCATCCAGCCAACAACTGTTTACAGTTCAGCCTTTGGTTCCATACCATCCAGACTGTACCTGTTCCAGTCAGCTTTTGGAATCCAAATCACCCAGCCAGCACCTGTTTCCAGTTCAGCCTTTGGTTTCCATACCAACCAGCCAGCAACCTGTTCCAGTTCAACCTTTGGTTTCCATACCATCCAGACTGCACCTGTTTCCAGTTCAACCTTGTTTCCATACCATCCAGACTGCACTGTTTCCAGTTCCGCGAACGGCGGATTCTCGCGGACTTTCCGGACTTCCGAACTTCCGAACTGCGGATTTTTTTTTTTTTACGAAAAATTTCGAAATTACGAGCTTCCGTAATACGAGATCTACGATACTTTCGGGATACGGAAACCCGAAATCCTCGTAATTACGAGGATTCACGTAATTACAGTTCAACAGTACTTACGAGTATTCTCGTATGTAGTTCTGATGGCTCCACACAAGGGAAAGAGTTAGAGGTGTATCTATAGTTTCAAAAAAATCTAATTTTCCAATATGTATATTAGATCAGCATGATCCCCACTACTTTTCAAAACTTTTTTTTAGATTTTAATCTGAGCTGTAGATTCAGAGAAATCACATATAATCACATCATTTACAGAGAAAGACCTGTCACTCCGGGGCAGAGATTGTAATATGCCACTATATTTGACCTCTTACTAGGATTTTTGGTTTCCTGCCAGCACACTTTCCGCAACAATTAAGAAAATCAGCAAAAAGAAGGCAGGAGGGACGAGAGTGTTGTACAGAGCTTGTCCATGGTGAGGCTGTGCAGAACTTATAAGTGTCGCAACACTACAAGTAGGCAGTGATAGGGAGGTGGGGGCATTAGGACACTCACTAAATATTAATAATTTAATGACAAAGCAATACAGATAAAATATGTGAGTATCACTATTTACTTCTCTCAAATTGTACTTCAGAAAATGTAAAGTAGTTTGAGTGAGTATGTGACCCTTTAATGTAAAATCACGATGGATATGCAGATCAATTGTTTGAATGTTTTATTATAAAAAGAGCAAGGGCTATTCTAACCTTATCAAACCTTTTCTGATTGGTAGAACATATCTCCATAGACTACAATACAAAACTGCCCACTATATGAGGAGAGGAAACAAGCCTCTGGCCCCATAAGACACATAAAGATGAAAAACCTGATAACTTTAAAAAAAATAAAATAATAACGTTATGACAAAGTACCACAAGTTTGGACAAGCACTGCAGGAGAACCTTAAGGAGCAGAATGTAAGTAATATTTTAACACAACACAGTGGGGCCATATTAGGGGTGGACATGTTTATATTCTATAAGAGAGCTAGTACCCCCAGCCTTTTGCATTACTATAGTTGAAACCGACTTCTTGTGACATCAGAAGACTTCCTCTGATATCTGGGACTCTCTGAGTCTCTGCCACACTGTCCTGGTGTCCAGTGTAGTAGTAAACTGTAATGGCCTCCTTCTATATAGTAAACTGACATTGACAGACAAATTATTATATTATTACCTTAATTCACAAATACAGATTAATACTACTGATCATACTGATCCACTTAGTATTAATCTGTACTAATGATAATCCTGGTTAAAAAAACACTGGTTTCGATTTGGAACGGTAAGTCTTGAAATCTACTGGTCTACACAGATTTTTCGAAATTTCAAAAAAATTTAAAATTCCATTCCAAAACGAAAAAATACCTATTGAAATTGAAAATTCTATAAAAATTGATATTTCTATAGGGAATTCCAAAAAATGTTATTGAATATCTGAATAAACAAAATCAAAATGTCCAATTTAATTGGGTTTGAACCAGATTTTCTGGGAATTTCTGGGAAATGCTTTTCAAAACGAATTTCATGTTCCAAGTTTATCATTCCCAAGGTGATCTATGAAAAGTAACACACATATTAAACATTCACAATGTGATATAAACATATTTGTTTTTCAAATAAACCAATTATTAGTGCCACATGTGGCCTCAAATGCTACTCAATGTCCCTGTATAATTGTCAAAGTAAATCTACTTATTTTCACTGATTTCAAGGGAAACTGAGCCCTACTACAATAATAAACTATAGACCCAGGCCACCTGAGAAGGGCAATTTGCCCAGTGTAGTAGGTTGTAAACCTCTGTGGTCCTCTACCCATAACTTCAAATCAACCTTCAAAAAGCAAGAGGTGTCATCTGAGAAAGGGGACAAGTGTTTTCCACCAATGTTGTGTGAGATTCACTAATAGAGATGAATGAAACTGGAAGGTTTGACACGGGAATATATTTTAGAGTATGTTTCAGAACTGATTATAAGTAGTAATCATCATGGATTTATAAGGAACCAATCTTGTCATATAACTTGGCTTTATGAGAATTGAGTAGAAATTTAGACTGGGTTTTTCTAAGGCTTTTGATAGTCACCCATAGGTGTCTAAGCTAAGGCCTGTTGGCTTTGGTGGAACTTTGTACGGATAGAAAATTGGTTGATGGATGGATTCAGAGAGTATTTATTAAAGGGCATGTCCCCCCCAAAATGAACTTTGGGGGTAAGGTAGGTAACCCCTACCCCCTCAACAGCCACAATATTTCTACTTACAGAGCTTCTCTCCCACGGCTCTGTACAGATCTGTTTTTTTTAAAGAAATATGCAGCAGTTGGTGGACAGAGATTACTTACCTTGACCCCAAAGGGTTTCACACTAAGTGCAGTGATTGGCTGAGGATGGATCCGGATTGTGTGTTGTGTGTGTGTGTGGGGGGGCTATGCATGTTACACTCCTTGTTGAGGACGAGAAAGCAGCAATAACTGGATGCTTCACTGATAGCTTGGACTCTTCAGTTTTCCTGGACTTTGATAAAGCATAATAGGAGAACCATAAGTAGCAGAGATGTAAGGTAGGTTAATTTTAAACTACAGGAGTGGCCAGTATGGGGTTAAATCTTAGTTTGGAGGTACACATGCCCTTTAATGTGGCTTCCTCAATGTGGACTAAAGTTCTAAGTGGTCTGCAACAAGGTTTTGTGTTAAGGCTGCTTCTTGATTGTGGAGATGACAACTTTGTCAACCATTAATAGCAACAGATGATGTGCATCAAGTGTCACATTACAGTGGCAGATAAATTTCAATGTTGAAATGTAAGGTGATGTATTTTGGGCTTGAAATCCTTGTGCTGCTTATACTATAAATGGCTCTGTGTTACGTGAATCCCTGTTGGAAAGGGATCTTGAATTTTGGTGGATAACAAACTTAAAGGTAGCAAGCAGTGCCAGGTGGCAACAGCCAGAGCCAGCATGGTATTGTCTTGTATAAAAGAGGTATGAATCCAGGAGGAAAATAGTATTCTCCCTCTTTACAAGCATTGGTAAGGCCTCATGTGGAATATTTGGTGCAGTTTTTGGAATCCTGTGCATAAAAAGCACATCCTAGAAATGGAAAGGGTTCAGAAAATTGTTCTACAAAAGAGCATGTCTAAAATCTAAGATATGCCATCCCCTGTATCCCTTAAATCACATTATAACGCTGAAATGAGAATATACAGAATGACTGGAAGACTTTGATGTGGTATTATAATAATCTATATATACAGAACTCCCATCATTTGAAACTGTTAAAAGGGAATTGGAAGAGAAGATCTTGCATTAGCCACGCCTATGTTTCTTAGACCACATCCACTTTATCTTACCCACGCCCCCTTTACTTAGGTTATGCCAAATTTAAAGAGAACTCCTATTTTACATTTTAGGCTATAAATTGTCAAGTATATGTTAATCTTGGGCTGTGCAATAAGCACACACACCAGGCTAACATTATATTAATATATAAAAGGGGAATACACTGCAAACTGGCTACTTTATTCCATATTAAAACAACACATGTTTTATAGGCCACACGGATAAGGGAAACCTCATATTCAGGCTATAATCTCAGTTTCCCTTGAAATCACTGGGCTATTAATCTGCATTTACGTTCCAATGCCCTGGGGATGTTTACACAGATTATTTATTAGAGAACTGTACTGATGAAAGTAAAGACATCTTGGATATAAAATAATACATTTTATTGGCTAATAAAAGGTATTATTTTATATCCATGTGTCTTCACAGATTATTTATGTCACTGATCATGTTCCATTGAAGATAAAGAAAGGTGTGTGGTGTATCACTTTAAATTTCCTTATGTGTGTATCAGATCATTGTTCAAACTGATGGGAACGTGGGGACCAGGTGGGAGACTGAATGTTTCCCTGACTGCTCCTGGTATGGGAATATGGGTGTAAGAAAGGGTAAACATGTTTTTAGTTAGTTGTCCAGCTATAAAGGGATATGATGTTTATATATTGTTGCTCCCCTGGTCCAGCTAGAATTACCAACAGTGGCGGCACTACACTGGGGCACAATGGGGCATGTGCCCCGCTCACAGATGCAGTGCCCATTCATGTGCCCCCCCGACTCCCTGACAGTAAATAAATATAACTAAACTGTCAGCTGGAAACCGCGGCGCTCGAGCTACTGCCGCTGTCTATGGGATTCAGACAGTCAATCACAGTCATTCTACAGAATCTGACAGAAGCACCTGCTGGTTGGAACAACACAGTCAATCCTCCTGGAAGGAGGTCAGCCTCACTGCACAGAGGTCCCGCCCCTGCCCACGTGCCATTTCAGGAATGACTGCACAGCATCTGGGCTCTTACTCCTACTGGCTACTAACATAACATGAGGTAAATTAGGAGGGTTGTGCCTGTTAATGATGTCCGACTCTTCTCTTGGCCTTGATCCTTCACTTGGAAATGCTGCTAGGGCCCCAAGTATAATAAAGACTTGTATTAATAAATAAGCCTTGCTTGGGCCCAGCATATCTATTTATCTCTATCTATATATCATTTATCTATCTATCTATCTATCTATCTATCTATCTATCTATCATCTCTCTATCTATCTATCATCTATCTATCTATCTATCCATCATCTATCTATCCATCATCTATCTATCTATCTATCTATCTATCTATCTATCTATCTATCTATCTTTCTATCTATCTATCTATCTATCAATCATCTATCCATCTATCTATCTATCTATCTATCTATCTATCTATCTATCTATCTATCTATCTATCATCTATCTATCTATCTATCTATCTATCTTTCCATCATCTATCTATCTATCTATCTATCTATCTATCTATCTATCTATCTATCTCTCTCTCTTTTCCATCATCTATCTATCTATCTACTATCTATCATCTATCTATCTATCTATCTATCTATCTTTCCATCATCTATCTATCTATCTATCTATCTATTTATCTATCTATCTCTCTCTCTTTCCATCATCTATCTATCTATCTATCTATCTATCTATCTATCTATCTATCTATCTTTCCATCTATCTATCTATCTATCTATCTATCTATCTATCTATCTATCTATCTATCTATCTATCTATCTATCTATCTATCCATCTATCTATCTATCTATCTATTATCTATCTATCTATCTATCATCCTCTCTCTCTCTCTCTCTCTCTCTCCTCTCTCTCCTCTCTCTCGTCTCACAATCAAATCAAAAGAGCTTTATTGGCAGGATCAATTTACAGTTTAACATTGGCAAAGCAAACAAAAAATAATAAAATAATAAAACATTTTAGTATGGGGGTATGAGAGATTCACAGTAGGGGGTATCAATTGGTAATTAATATATGGACAGTACTATAAGGTTATATTGGGTTTTAGGGCACATTTATAAAGGGGTGAAAATAGCGCCCAAATTACCCCGCACATCGCGGCCGCAAAATAGCACTATCCCGTATTTATAATGGCGAGCGCCAACGCCGCAATATGTAAGAATAGGGTACGAGAGTATCTCAGAGATGTGGAAAGGCACACGAATAGAGCCCATTAGTGAGGCATTTTATACATTGTAATCAGGCTAACACTCGCTACTTTTCAGTAAAGGGCATCCGGCAGTATGCCCAGATCCAAGGAATAGAGACAGGGTCACTTCATTACTTAAGAATGAGTGAAATGGATCATTCTATGGAAACCAAAGCCCTACTGGGCTTAATTCTGTGTGTGATATAGCCTGTTACATTGAAGAGCTTGTTTAGGTATTATCAAAAAGCAGCAGCCTCACAGTTTCTTTACTGTGTGCAGTTTATACCTAATCATGTATTCTAATCAGTTTGTTTTGGCTTCAACAATGTCTTGCAGTTTAAGTTTTAAATTATGCAATTATGTGTTTCTATCATCTATATCGAGTCATGATATCGTTTAATATGTTCTATTTATGAATGTGTTTAAGAGGCAGTTTTTTATTTAGATACATGGACCAGGTTTTTTTTTAAAACTTGGTTACCATTAATGTAACCTTAATATCATTTTATATGTGTATTCTCATTATGTATCGTTGATCATTCAAGTGATCTGCTGTATTGTTTTATGGTGGGTTGGGGGTGTGAGTATCCTCCCACCTCTTCCCATTGGTTGGGATGGGGGGTGGAGTTACTCCTTTTATAAGTGGATAGCGGGAACTCAGTTTTGTGCCTATGAGTAAGGGCCACCCGGCTCGAAGCGCGTAAGGACACCCTGTAGATATGTATTGGTTTTAGCAAAGAAATAAGTTATGTTTCACGGCTTTTACTGTGTGTCGATCCATGTGCGTTATATGCCCTCTTTTTGTGTTTGCTGAGGAGAGTTTGGTTTGTAACATGGTTGTTTTAGGAATCTTCAAGTAGAGCCCCTGCAAACCTCTCACTGGACGCAGAGTCTAAGTGTCAGTCGGTCTTCTCCAGAGCCTCTGATGGTGAGATGTTGTGGCGGCAAGACAGACACCAGTTTGCGGCTCTAGATCAAGGTCCACAAACCAACCCACAGTGTAGAGAGGCAGCTGGTAGGAAAAGGACAGGACGATGCACAAACAGGAGCACTGGAGGTTAATACAAGCTGAGTGGTATGGAGACCAGCCATGAATGCTGGGAACTGGAGCAGGCTGGATAGTACGGATACCAAAGGCTGAACTGGAAACAGGGCAGTCTGGATGGTATGGAAACCAAAGGTTGAATTGGAAACAGGCTGGCTGGATGATTGGATATCAAAGGCAACTGAAACAGGTGCTGGCTGGGTGATATGGATACCAAAGTTTGAACTGGAAACGGGTGCAGTCTGGATGGTATGGAAACCAAAGGTTGAACTGGAAACGGTGCTGGCTGGTGTGATTTGGATTCCAAAAGCTGAACCGGAAACAGGTGCAGTCTGGATGGTATGGAAACCAAAGGTTGAACTGAAAACAGGTGCTGGCTGGATGATATGGATACCAAAAGCTGAACTGGAGACAGGTGCATCTGGATGGTATAGAAACCAAAGGTTGAACAGAAACTGGTGCTGGCTGGATGATATGGATACCAAAAGCTGAACTGAGACAGGTGCAGTCTGGATGGTATGGAAACCAAAGGTTGAACTGGAAACATTGCTGGCTGGATGATATGGATACCAAAGGCTGAACAGGAAACAGGTGCTGGCCGGATGATATGGATACCAAAGGCTGAACTGGAAACAGTTGCTGGCTGGATGATATGAATACCAAAGGCTGAACTGGAAACAGGTGCAGTCTGGATGGTATGGAAACCAAAGGTTGAACTGGAACAGGTGCAGTCTGGATGGTATGGAAACCAAAGGTTAACTGGAAACAGGTGCAGTCTGGATGGTATGGAAACCAAAGGTTGAACGGAACAGGTGCTGGCTGGTTGGTATGGAAACCAAAGGCTGAACTGGAAACAGGTGCTGGCTGGGTGATTTGGATTCCAAAAGCTGAACTGGAAACAGGTACAGTCTGGATGGTATGGAAACCAAAGGCTGAACTGTAAACAGTTGCTGGCTGGATGATATGGATACCAAAGGCTGAACTGGAAACAGGTGCTGGCTGGGTGATATGGATACCAAAAATCTGAACTGGAAACAGGTTCTGGCTGGATGATATGGATACCAAAGGCTGAACTGGAAACAGGTACTGGCTGGGTGATTTGGATACCAAAAGCTGAACTGGAAACAGGGGCAGTCTGGATGGTATGGAAACCAAAGGTTAAACTGGAAACAGGTGCTGACTGGATGATATGGATACCAAATGCTGAACAGGAAACAGGTGCTGCCTGGGTGATATGGATACCAAAAGCTGAACTGAAAACAGATGCAGTCTGGATGGTATGGAAACCAAAGGTTGAACTGGAAACAGGTGCTGGCTGGTTGGTATGGAAACCAAAGGTTGAACTGGAAACAGGTGCTGGCTGGGTGATTTGGATTCCAAAAGCTGAACTGGAAACAGGTGCAGTCTGGATGGTATGGAAACCAAAGGCTAAACTGGAAACAGGTGCTGGCTGGGTGATTTGGATTCCAAAAGCTGAACTGGAAACAGGTGCAGTCTGGGTGATATGGATACCAAAGGCTGAACTGGAAACAGGTGCTGGCTGGATGATGTGGATACCAAAGGCTAAACAGGAAACAGGTGCTGCCTGGGTGATATGGATACCAAAAGCTAAACTGGAAACAGGTGCAGTCTGGATGGTATGGAAACTAAAGGTTGAACTGGAAACAGGTGCTGCCTGGATGGTATGGAAACCAAAGGTTGAACTGGAAACAGGTGCTGGCTGGATGATATGGATACCAAAAGCTGAACTGGAGACAGGTGCAGTCTGGATGGTATGGAAACCAAAGGTTGAACAGGAAACTGGTGCTGGCTGGATGATATGGATACCAAAAGCTGAACTGGAGACAGGTGCAGTCTGGATGGTATGGAAACCAAAGGTTGAACTGGAAACAGTTGCTGGCTGGGTGATATGGATACCAAAGGCTGAACTGGAAACAGGTGCTGGCTGGGTGATATGGATACCAAAGGCTGAACTGGAAACAGGTGCAGTCTGGATGGTATGGAAACCAAAGGTTGAACTGGAAACAGTTGCTGGCTGGGTGATATGGATACCAAAGGCTGAACTGGAAACAGGTGCTGGCTGGGTGATATGGATACCAAAGGCTGAACTGGAAACAGGTGCAGTTTGCTGGCTGGATGATGGATAAAAAGCTGAAAACTGGAACAGGTGCTGGCTGGATGATATGGAACCGAAGGCTGAACTGGAAACGTTGCTGGCTGGATATATGGATACCAAAGGCTGAACTGGAAACAGGTGCAGTGCTGGATGGTATGGAAACCAAAGTTGAACTGGAAAACAGGTACAGTCTGGATGGTATGGAAACCAAAGGTTGAACTGGAAACAGGTGCTGAGCTGGTTGGTAATGGAACCAAAGTTTGAACTGAAACAGGGTGCTGGCTGGGTGATTTGGATTCCAAAAGCTGAACTGGAAACAGTGCAGTCGGATGGTATGGAACCAAAGTGAACTGGAAACAGTGCTGGCTGGATGATATGGATACCAAAGGCTGAACTGGAAACAGGTGCTGGCTGGGTGATATGGATTCCAAAGCTGAACTGGAAACAGGTGCTCTGGTGATATGGATACCAAAGGCTGAACTGGAAACAGGTCTGGCTGGTGATTGGATACCAAAAGCTGAACTGGAAACAGGTGGCAGTCTGGATGGTATGGAAACTAAAGTTGAAAACTGGAAACAGGTGGCTGGCTGGATGGTATGGAAACCAAAGGTTGAACTGGAAAAAGGTGCGGCTGGGTGTATATGGATACCACAAGCTGAACTGGAAACAGGTGCAGTCTGGATGATATGGATACCAAAGCTGAACAGGAAACAGGTGCTGCCTGGGTGATATGGATATCAAAAGCTGAACTGAAACAGGTGCAGTCCTGGATGTATGGAAACCAAAGTTGAACTGGAAACAGGTGCTGGCTGGATGGTATGTGATACCAAAGTTTGAACTGGAAACAGGTGCTGGATGGGTGATATGGATACTAAAAGCTGAACTGGAAACAGTGCAGTCTGGATGATATGGATACCAAAGCTAACTGGAAACAGGTGCAGCCTGGATGGTATGGAAACCAAAGGTTGAACTGGAAACAGTGCTGGCTGGATGGATATGGAAACCAAAGTTGAACGGGAAAGGTGCTGGTGCTGGTTGATATGGATCCCAAAGCTGAATGGAAACAGGTGCAGTCTGGATGATATGGATACCAAGGCTGAACAGGAAACAGGTGCTGCCTGGGTGATATGGATACAAAAGCTAAACTGGAACAGGTGCAGCTGGATGGTATGGAAACCAAAGGTTGAACTGGAAACAGGTGCTGGCTGGATGGTATGGATACCAAAGTTGAACTGAAACAGGTGCTGGTGGGTGATATGGATACACAAAGCTGAACTGAAAAAGGTGCAGTCTGAGGATATGGATCCAAAGGCTGAACTGGAAACAGGTGCAGCCTGGATGGTATGGAAACCAAAGGTTAACTGGAAACAGGTGCTGGCTGGATGGTATGGAAACCAAAGGGTTGAACTGAGAACAGGTGCTGGCTGGTGATATGGATACCAAAAGCTGAACTGAAACAGTGCAGTCTGGATGATATGGATACAAAGGTTGAACTGGAAACAGTGCTGGCGGGTAATATGGATACCAAAGGTTGATTGGAAACAGTCAGTCTGAAGGAATAGACTGAACCTGAAGCCAGAATCAGAACAAACTGAGCAGACAATTCACAAGCAAATGAGCTGAAGAACAGAAGAAACTAAATCTGACCTGGCAGCAAGAGCCACCACATGGGGAGGCTTATGAAGGACCCCCCCCACATCATCATTCTCGCAACTTGCCCAGCGCATCTGCGTTCGCACCTAGGAAGAGGGACTGCATGGCAGCACAGGAACGCGGCCACAGGTAAGGACCGAAGCCTTACAGGTTGAGAAGCTTTCATTCATGTGATCACAGTAATGTACCTAAACCCCTTTGTTTATAAAGTATCCAGTGTGCCGATAATATGATATTGTATGGGGCCAGGAATGTGCATTGATTATCTTTTCTATTTTAATATATATATATACTGTAAACAGATAATATGATTGTATGGGACCTAGGAATGTACATTGATTATCTTTTCTATGTTTATCTATATAAGATTTACTGTATTACAGATAATAGATGTATGTAGTGGGGGCCTAGGAATGTACATTGATTATCTTTTCTATGTTTATATATATATAGATATACTGTATATACAGATAATATGATATTGTATGGGCCTAGATGTACATTGATTATCTTTTCTATGTTTATATATATAGATATACTGATATACTATAATATGAATGTTGGGGCCTAGGGATGTACATTGATTATCTTTTCTATTTTATATTAAATATATTATATATGATACATTCCTAGGCCCATACAATATCATATTATCTGTATATACAGTATATCTATATATATCAAACATAGAAAGATAATCAATGTACATTCCTAGGCCCATACATAATCATATTATCGGTATATACAGTATTATCATATATATAAACATAGAAAAGATAATCAATGCACATTCCTAGGCCCCATACAATATCATATTATCTGTATAACAGTATATATATATGTAACAACTAGAAAAGATAATCAATGTACATTCCTAGGACCATACAAATCATCATTATACTTTGTAAATATACAGTATATCTATATATATATAAACATAAGAAAAGATAATCAATGTACATTCCTAGGCCCCATACAATTCAATTATCTGTATATACAGTATATCGTATATATATAAACATAGAAAAGATAATCAATGTACATTCCTAGGCTCATACAATATATATTAAATCTGTATATACAGTATATCTATATATATAAACATAGAAAAGATAATCAATGTACATTCCTAGGCCCCATACAATATCATATTATCTGTATATACAGTATATCTATAATATAAACATAAAAAGATAATCACATGTACATTCCTAGGCCCATACAATATCATATATTGTATATAGAGTATATCTAATATCTATAAACATAGAAAAGATAATCAATGTACATGCCTAGGCCCCATACAATATCATATTATCTGTATATACAGTCTATCTATATATATAAACATAGAAAAGATATCAATGCACATTCCTAGGCCCCAATACAATATCATTTATCTGTCATACAGTATATCTATTATATATATAAACATAGAAAAGATAATCCAATGTAATTCCTAGCCCCATACAATATCATATTATCTGTATATACAGTATACTATAGATATAAACATAGAAAAGATAATCAATGCCACATTTCCGAGCCCATACAATATCATATTAGCTGTATATACAGTATATCATATATATAAACATAGAAAAGATAAATCAATGGTACATTCCAGGCCCCATACAATATCATATTATCTGTATATACAGTATATCTATATAATAAAACATAGAAAAGATAATCAATGACATTCCTAGGCCCCATACAATATCATATTATCTGTATATACGAGTATATCTATATATATATAAACATAAGAAAAAGATAATCAATGTACATTCTAGGCCCATACCATATCATATTATCTGTAATACAGTTATATCTATATATATAAACATAGAAAGAGAATCAATGTACATTCCTAGGCCCCTACAATATCATATTATCTGTATATACAGTATATCTATATATATAAACATAGAAAAGATATCAATGTACATTCCTAGGCCCCATCAATATCATATATCTGTATATACAGTATATCTAATATAAACTAGAAAAGATAATCAAGTACATCCTAGGACTCATACATTATATATCTGTATAACAGGATATCTATATATAGAAACATAGAAAAGATATAGCAATGTACATTCCTAGGCCCCATCAAATATCATATTATCTGTATATACAGTATATCTATATAATAAAAACATAGAAAAAGATAATCAAGTACATTCCTAGGCCCCTACAATATCAATTATCTGTATATACAGTATATCTATATTATATAAACATAGAAAAGATAATCAATGTACCATTCCTAGGCCCCATAACAATATATATTATCTTATACAGTAATATCTATATGTATATAAACATAGAAAAGATAATCAATGTACATCCTAGGCCCCATACAAATCATTATCTGTATATACGTATATCTATATATATAAACATAGAAAAGATAATCAATGTACATCCTAGGCCCATACAATATCAATTATCTGTATATAACAGTATATCTATATATATAAACATAGAAAAAGATAATCAATGTACATTCCTAGGCCCATACAATATCATATTATCTGTATATACGTATATCTATATATATATATAAACATAGAAAAGATAATCAATGTACATTCCTAGGCCCCATACAATATCATTTATCTGTATATACAGTATATCTATATAATAAACATAGAAGATAATCAATGCACATTTTCAGGCCCCATACAATATCATATTATCTGTATATACAGATTTAATCTATATATATAAACATAGAAAAGATAATCAATGTACATTCTCTAGGTCCCATACAATATCATATTATCTGAATATACAGGATATCTATATATATAAACATAGAAAAGATAATCAATGCATCCTAGTCCCATAACAAATCATATTATCTGTATATACAGTATATCTTAATAAATAACATAGAAAAGATAATCATGTACATTCCTAGGCCCCATACAATATTCATATATCTGTATATACAGTATATCTATATATATAAACATAGAAAAGATAATCAATGCACTCCTAGGCCCCATACAATATCATATTATCTGTAATAACAGTATATCTATATTATATAAACATAGAAAAGATAATCAAGTGACATTCCTAGGCCCCATACAATATCATATTATCTGTATACATATATCTATATATATAAACATAGAAAAGATAATCAATGACATTCCTAGGCCCATTACAATATCATATTCATCTGTATATACAGTAATCTATATATTAAAACATAGAAAAGATAATCAATGTTACATTCCTAGGCCCCATACAATATCATTATCTGTATATACAGTATTCTAGATAGATAAACATAGAAAGATAATCAATGACATTCCACCCGCCACCATACAATATCAATTATCTGTATATACAGCTAACTATTTAAGTAGTCCACTAAACAATAGACAAAGATAATCAATGCACTGCCTCAGGCCCCATTACAATATCATATATCTGTATATACAGTATATCATAGTTTAAACATAGAAAAGTAATCAATGCACATTCCTAGGCCCCATACAATATCATATTATCTGATATACAGTATATTATATGTATAAACAAATAGAAAAGTAAATCAATTGTACATTCCTAGGCCCATACAATATCAATTATTATCTGTATATACAGTTATATCTATATGACTATAAAAAATAGAAAAGATAATCAATGACATTCCTAGGCCCCATACAATATCATATTATCTGTTATACAGTATATCTATATATATAAAACATTAAAAAGATAATCAATGACATTCTAGGCCCCATACAACATCATATTATCTGTAATACAGTATATCTATATGTATATAAAACATAGAAAAGATAATCAATGTACATTCCTAGGCCCCATACAATTATATTATCTGTATATACAGTATCTATATATATAATATAAACAGAAAAGATAATCAATGTACATTCCTAGGCCCAATACAATATTCATATTATCTATATACAGTATATCTATTATATATATAAACATTAGAAAAAGTAATCAATGTACATCTAGGCCCCATACAATATCATATTATCTGTATCTACGTATATCTATATGTATATAAACATAAAAAAAGTAAATCAATGTAAATCCCTAGGCCCCATACAATATCATATTATCTGTATATACAGTATATTCTATATATATAAACTAGAAAAGATAATCAATTACATTCCTAGGCCCCATCAAATCATATATACTGTATATACAGTATATCTATATATATAAACATAGAAAAGATAATCAATGTGCAAATTCCTAGGCCCATACAATATCATATTATCTGTATATGACAGTATATCTATATATATATATATAAAACATAGAAAAGATAATCAATGTAAATTCCTAGGCCCCATACAACATCATATTATCTGTATATACAGTATATATATGTATATTAAACATAGAAAAGATAATCAATGTACATTCTAGGCCCCATACAATATCATATTATCTGTATATACAGTATATCTATATGTATATAAACATAGAAAAGATAATCAATGTACATCCTAGGCCCATACAATATCATATTATCTGTATACAGTATATCTATATATATATATAAACATAAGAAAAGATAATCAATGTACATTCCTAGGCCCATACAATATCATATTATCTGTATATACAGTATATCTATATATATATAAACATTAGAAAAGATAATCAATGTACATTCCTCGCGGCCCATACAATATCACTATTTCTGATATACAGTATATCTAATGTATATAACATAAAAAAAGATAATCAATGTACATTTCTAGGCCCCATACAATCATATTATCTGTATATACGGTATATCTAATATATAAACATAGAAAAGATAATCAATTCAACATTCCTAGGCCCCATACAATATCATATTATCTGTATATACAGTATTATATAGATATATAAACATAGAAAAAGAAATCCAATGCAAAGTTCCTAGGCCCCATACAAATCATATTATCTGTATATACAGTATATCTATATATAATATATAAACATAGAAAAGATAATCAATGTACATTCCTAGGCCCCATACAAATAATATATCTTGTATATACAGCTATATCTATATATATATATAAACATTAGAAAAGATAATCAATGTACATTCCTAGGCCCATACAATATCATATTATCTGTATATAAAGTATATCTATATGTATATATAAACATAGAAAAGATAATCAATGTACATTCTCGAGGCCCCATACAATATCAATTATCTGTATTATACAGTTATTATATATATATAAAACATTAGAAAAGATAATCAATGTACATTCCTAGGCCCCATACCATATCATATTATCTGCTATAACAGTATATCATATGTATATAAACATAAAAAAAAGTAATCAATGTACATTCTAGGGCCCAACCAATATCATATTATCTGCTTATACAGTATATCTAATATAAACATAGAAAAGATAATCAATTCACATTCCTAGGCCCATACAAAGATACATTATCTGTATATACAGGTATATCTTATATAGTATAAAACATAGAAAAGATAATCAATGTACATTCTAGGCACCATACAATATCATAATTATCTGTATAAGTATATCTATTATATAAACATAGAAAAGATAATCAATGTACATTCCTAGGCCCCACCATATCATATTATCTGTATATACATTATATTAATATATAAACATAGAAAAGATAATCAATGCACATTCTAGGTCCCATACAATATCATATTATCTGTATATACAGTATATCTATATATATAAACATAGAAAAGATAATCAATGTACATTCCTAGGCCCCATACAATATCATATTATCTGTATATACAGTATATCTATATATATATAAAATAGAAAAGATAACGCATGTACATTCCTAGGCCCCATACAATATCATATTATCTGTATATACAGTATATCTCTATAGATAACATAGAAAAGATAATCAATGTACATTCCTAGACCCCATACAATATCATATTATCTGTATATACAGTATAATCATATGTATAAACATAGAAAGATAATCAATGTACATTCTAGGCCCCATACAATATCATATTATCTGTATATACAGTATATCTATATACCGTATATACTCGAGTAACATAGTAACATAGTAACATAGTAACATAGTAATTAAGGTTGAATAAAGACATTCGTCCATCAAGTCCAAACCGAGTTTTTCAGGCTGAAAAATCAGCCTGAAAACTCGGACTCGTTTATAATCGAGTCAACCGCTTAACCGGGAATTCCGGAAGCCACGCAATCTTTTCTGCATGGTGCGCCGGAACCTGACGTCAGCGGGGCGGGGATGGAGGGTGTTCTTGCTGCGGTTTGTCCGAACCGCACGCTGGGTCCCCGGAGAGTACGCGGCTTCTGCTTTGGAGTGTCTTGAAGCGACTGAACGGAACAAGCCCCTGTGCGTTCTGCTGGAAAAGCCGTGGCCAGTCCCGGGGGGACACGCGACCCCGGCCTGGTGTACTGGTGACCAGGCACGGGCCGCCCTCTCCCCTCACCTGTTCGTATGTAGATGTTCCGTTGGCCACGAACAGCAGCTAGCAGCATCCCGGGCACTGAAAGCTTTGGTCGGATGCCAAGGAGTCGGGGGACGGAGAGTAGAAACCAGTGTGCTGCAATCCCTTTCCTTACAGCCGGGGGGTGTGCGGAGCCGGGTGAGTGACTGCATCCTTATGCAATAGCAACGGTGGTTCGGGTCACACCGCGATCAAGGCAAAGCTGGAGACGCAGTTCCACCCATTGCGTCTTAGTCTGGTTTCCCTCCTGTTAGGGGCCCATCAGAGCTTTGGTGTTGCCATAGGAGGCTTGTGGAGGTGCAGGTCCCATTGGATTACTTTGCAGTCCAGGGTTTTAGGGTGCACATGTGATTGAAAATGACGTGCTAGAAATCAACTGTGCACTTCAAATCTAGGTTCCTTATCAATGGAAACATTCAATTATTAGTGAAGTATCTAATGATAAGTAGAACATAATCTGTACATCGAAACCTTGGTACTCCAGAGTTTTGGAAACTACAACTCCAGCATGCTTTATATGCTGGGAGTTGTAGTTTCCAAAACTCTGAATGCCAATTTCTTACCCTCGGTTTTTTTATACTCGGGTTTGTCAATACTTTTATTAGGATTTATAAGCTGAAATGGGTTACCATCGGATTTTATACTTCGGGTCGTTATATCGAGTATATAGGTATGTATAAACATAGAAAAGATAATCAATGTACATTCTAGGCCCCATACAAATCATATTATCCGTATATACAGTATATATATGTATAAACATAGAAAAGATAAATCAATGCAAATTCCTAGGCCCATACAATATCTATTATCTGTATATACAGTATATCTATATGTATAAACAAGAAAAGATAATCAATGTACATTCCTAGGCCCTATACAATATATTATCTGTATATACAGTATATCTATATGTATAAACATAGAAAGATAATCAATTGTACATTCCTAGGCCCCTCATATAATATATATGTATATACAGTATATAATATATATATGTAAAACATAGAAAAAGATAATCAATGCACATTCCTAGGCCCATACAATATCATATTACTGTATATACAGTATATCTATATGTATAAAATAGAAAAGATAATCAATGACATTCCTAGGCCCATACAATATCAATTATCTGTATAACAGTATATACTATATAAATAACATAGAAAAGATAATCAATGCACATTCCTAGGCCCCATACAATATTCCATATATCTGTATATACAGTATATCTATATCTATATAAACATAGAAAAGATAATCCAATGTACATTCCTAGGCCCCATACAATATCATATGTATCTGTATATACGTATATCTATATATATAAACATGAAAAAGATAATCAATGCACATTCCTAGGCCCATACAATATCATTAATCTGTATATACCGTAATCTATATTAAAACATAGAAAAGATAATCAATCGTTCCTAGCCATTCAAACATAGTATAGTATATCTGACATTACTAGCCATACAAAAATAATGTATATACAGTATATATATATATCATAGAATAGATATATATATATATATATATACAGTATATTATATATATAATATATATATAAAACATAGGAAAAGATAATCAATGTATATTTCTAGGCCCCATACAATATCATATTATCTGTATATACAGTATATCTTATATATATAAACATAGAAAAAGATAATCAATGTACATTCCTAGGCCCATTACAATCATATATGATGTATTACAGTATATCTCTATATAAACATAGAAAAGATAATCAATGACATTCCTAGGCCCCATACAATATTCATATTATCTGTATATTACAGTATATCTATATATAAACATAGAAAAGATAATCAATGTACATCCTAGGCCCCATACAATATCATATTATCTGTTATAACAGTAAATCTATATGTATAAACATAGAAAGATAATCAATGTACGTTCATAGGTCCTAACAATATCATATTATCGTATATTAACAGTATATCTATATATATAAAACATAGAAAAGATTAATCAATGTACATTCCTAGCCCCATTACAATATCATATTATCTGTAACTATACATACTCTATATGTATAAACATAGAAAAGTAATCAATGTAATTCCTAGGCCCCATACAATATCATATTATCTGTATATAGTATATCTCTATATATAAACATAGAAAAGATAATCAATGGACATTCCTAGGTCCCATACAATATCAATATTATCTGTATATACAGTATATCATATATATATAACATAGAAAAGATAATCAATGTACATTCCTAGGCCCATACAATATCATATTATCTGTATATACAGGATATCTATATATATAACATAGAAAAGTAATCAATGTACATTCTAGGCCCCATAACAATATCATATTATCTGTAATAAAGTACTATCTATATATATAAACATAGAAAAGATAATCAAGACATTCCTGGCGCCCATACAATATCATATTTCTGTATATACAGTTATATCTATTAATATATATAAACATAGAAAAGATAATCAATGTACATTCCTAGGCCCATCAACTATCATTTATCTGTATATACAGTTATATCTATATATAGATAAACATAGAAAAGATAATCAATGTACATTCCTAGGCCCCATACAATATCATATTATCTGTATAACGGTATATCTATATATATAAACAAGAAAAGTAATCAATGTACATTCCTAGGCCCCATACAATATCATATTATCTGTATATACAGTATATCTATATATATATAAAAATAGAAAAGATAATCAATGTACATTCCTAGGCCCATACAATATCATATTATCTGTATATATACGTATATCTATATATATAACATAGAAAGATAATCAATGCACATTCCTAGCCCATACAAATAATCTTATCTGTAATACAGGTATATCTATATATATATAAACATAGAAAAGATAATCAATGTACATTCTAGGCCCCATACAATATCATATTATCTGATATACAGGTATATCTATATGATATAAACATAGAAAAAGATAATCAAGTACATTCTAGGACCCCATACAATATCATATTATCTGTATATACAGTATCTATATATATAAACATAGAAAAGATAATCAATGTACATTCCTAGGCCCATACAATATATATATCTGTATATACAGTCTTATCTATATTCTATATATAAACATAGAAAAGATAATCAATGTCATTCCTAGGCCCCATACAAATCATATTATCTGTATATACAGTATATCTAATGTAATAAACATAGAAAAGATAATCAATGTACATTCCTAGGTCCTATACAATATCTATTATCTGTATATACAGATCTATCATATATATAAACATAGAAAAGATAATCAATGTACATTCCTAGGTCCCATACAATATCATATATCTGTATATACAGTATATCTATGATATATAAACATAGAAAAGATAACAATGTACATTCCTAGGCCCATACAATATTCATATATCTGTATATACAGTATATCTATATTATATAAATATAGAAAAGATAATCAATGACATTCCTAGGCCCCATACAATATCATTTATCTGTATATACAGTATATCTATATTATATAAACATAGAAAAGATAATCAATGTACATTCCTAGGTCCTATACAATATCATATTATTCTGATATACAGTATATCTATATATAACATAGAAAAGATAATCAATGTACATTCTAGGTCCCATACAATATCATATTATCTGTATATACAGTATATCTTATATAATATATAAACATAGAAAAGATAATCAATGTACATTCCTAGGACCCATACAATATCATATTATCTGTATATACAGTATATCTATATTATAAACATAGAAAAGATAATCAATGTACATTCCTAGGCCCCATACAATATCTATATCTGTATATACAGTATATATATATATATATAAACATAGAAAAGATAATCAATGTACATTCAGGCCCCATACAATATCATATATCTGTATATACATCTATATCTATATATATAAACATAGAAAAGTAATCAAGTACATTCCTAGGTCCATACAATATCATATTATCTGTATATACAGTATATATATATATATATAAACATAGAAAAGATAATCAATGGACATTCCTAGGCCCATACAATATCATATTATCTGTATATACAGTATATCTATATATATAAACATAGAAAAGATAATCAATGTACATCCTAGGCCCCATACAATTATATATCTGTATATACAGTATATCTATATATATATAAAAATAGAAAAGATAATCAATGGACATTCCTAGGCCCCATACAATAATATATCTGTATATACAGTATATACTATAATATATATAAACATAGAAAAGAAATCAATGTACATTCCTAGGTCCCATACAATATCATATTATCTGTATATACAGTATATCTATATATATAATATAAACATAGAAAAGATAATCAATGTACATTCCTAGGCCCCATACAATATCATATTATCTGTTATACAGTATATATATATATATAAAAATAGAAAAGATAATCAATGTACATCCCTAGGCCCCATACAATATATATATTACTGTATATACAGTATATATAATATAAAAATAGAAAGAGATAATCAATGTACATTCCTAGGGCCCCATACAATATCATATTTATCTGTATTACAGTATATTCTATAATGATATAAACATAGAAAAGATAATCAATGTAAATAGTCCACTCCCATACAATATTATATTATCTGTATATACAGTAATTCTATATATATAAACTAGAAAAGATAATCAAAGTACATTATAGGTCCCATACAATATCATATCTATTGATACAGTATACTATATATATATATAAAACATAGAAAAGATAATCAATGTACATCCTAGGCCCCATACAATATCATATTATCTGTATATACAGTATATCTATATATTAAACATAGAAAAGAAATCAATGTACATTCCTAGGCCCCATACAATATCATATTATCTGTATATACAGTATATCTCTATATATAATAAACATAGAAAAGATAATCAATGTACATCCTAGGGCCCATACAATATCATATTATCTGTATATACAGTAATCTATATATATAAACATAGAAAAGATAATCAAATGTACATTCCTAGGTCCCATACAAATCATATTATCTGATATATACAGTGATATCTATATATATAAACATTAGAAAAAGATAATCAATGTACATTCCTAGGCCCATACAATATCATATTATCTGTATATACAGTATATCTATATATATATAACATAGAAAAGGATAATCAATGTACATTCCTAGACCCCAAAAATCATATTATCTGTATACAGTATATCTATATTATAAACATAGAAAGATAATCAATGTACATTCCTAGGCCCCACAAATATCATATTATCTGTATACAGTATATCTATAATATAAACATAGAAAAGATAATCAATGTACATCCTAGGCCCATACAATATCATATTATCTGTAATATACAGTTATATCTATATATATAAACATAGAAAAGATAATCAATGTACATTCCTAGGCCTCCATACAATTCTATTATCTGTATATACAGTATATATTATATATATAAACATAGAAAAGATAATCAATGTACATCCTAGGCCCCATACAATATCATATTATCTGTATATACAGGATATATATATTAAACATAGAAAGAAAGATAATCAGTACATTCCTAGGCCCCATACAAATATATATTATCTGTATATACAGTATATCTATATATATATATAAACATAGAAAGATAATCAATGACATTCTAGGCCCCATACAATATATATTATCTGTATATACAGTATATCTATATTATATAAACATAGAAAAGAAATCAAGTACATTCCTAGGTCCCATACAATATCATATTATTGTATATACAGTATATCTATATATATATATATAAACATAGAAAGATAATCAATGTACATTCTAGGCCCCATACAATATATATTATCTGTATATACAGTATATTATATATATAAACATAGAAAAGATAATCAATGTACATTCCTAGGCCCCATACAATATCATATTATCTGTATATACAGTATATCTATATATATAAACATAGAAAAGATAATCATGTACATTCCTAGGCCCCATAACAATTATATTATCTGTATACAGTAAATCTATATATATATAAACATAGAAAAGATAATCAATGTGCACATTCCTAGGGTCCCATAACACTATCATTATAGTCATCTGTATATACAGTATATCTATTATATATAAAACATAGAAAAGATAATCAATGATTCCTAGGTCCCTACACTATCATATTATCGTATATACAGTATATCTAT
>CM033469.1:1790313-1824289 GCA_019447015.1 Hymenochirus boettgeri
CACACATTGATTATCTTTTCTATGTTTATATACATATAAGATATACTGTAACAGATAATATGATATTGTATGGCCTAGGAATGTACATTGATTATCTTTTCTATGTTTATATATATAGATATACTGTATATACAGATAATATGTATTGTATGGGGACTAGGAATGTACATGATTATCTTTTCTATGTTTTATATATAGATATACTGTATATACAGATAATATGATATTGTATGGGGACCTAGGAATGATGTACATTGATTATTTCTATGTTTATATATATAAGATATACTGTATATACAGATAATATGATATTGTATGAGGCATAGGAATGTACATTGAATCTTTTCTATGTTTATAATATAGATATACTGTATATACAGATAATATGATATTGTATGGGGCCTAGGAATGTCATTGATTATCTTTTCTATGTTATATATATAGATATACTGTATATACAGATAATATGATATTGTATGGGGCCTAGGAATGTACATTGATTATCTTTCTATGTTTATATATATAGATATACTGTATATACAGTAATATGATATTGTAGGGGCCTAGGAATGTACATTGATTATCTTTTTATGTTTATATATATAGATATACTGTATACAGATAATATTTATTGTATGGGACCTAGGAATGTACATTGATTTATCTTTTCTATGTTTATATAGTATAGATATTACTGTAATACAGTCCAACAGATAATATGATATTGTATGGGGCCTAGGAATGTGCATTGATTATATTTTCTATGTATATGTATATATATAGATATACTGTATATACAGATAATATGATATTGTATGGGGCCTAGGAATGTACATTGATTATCTTTTCTATGTTTATATATATATATATACTGTATATACAGATAATATGATATTGTATGGGGCCTAGGAATGTGCATTGATTATCTTTTCTATGTTTATATATATATAGATATACTGTATATGGAAAATACAGTTTGACTTCAGACAGTATTTTAACTGTACAATTACAGAAAATGGTATGTGGAACTTGTTTGTCCATGTAACCAGCTGTATGTGGGCAAAACAAGACAACCAATGTAGGGACAAGGTTGTCGAGTCATCTGTCAAACATACAACTGGCAGGGAAACCAAGAACCAATGACACAATGAGTGTGGCTGAACACTTTCTGAAATTCCAGAAAATGGTGGGACTAAGGTGTATGTGGCTGCAAAAAGTATCATTGAATATTAGAGGAGGCGACATCGAGAATGCCCTCCTACGTGCTGAAACTCGTTGTATTTTCTATCTGAACACTATGAATCCAATGGCATCAAGAGGAAATGGATTTAATTCATTTGTTAATACATTTTATCTGTTTCAGCACTCTCCGGCGATTGGAGGTCTCTATAAAATCTGTGGACACGGACACAGGATGATGGTATTATTGAACACGGTGGATCTCTTCACCATCATTTTGTACAACACCTTGAGGATCGACACTGATCTGTATCTCTAATAGTACATTTATCTATTTGTGTGATTTGTTGTGGCTATAACTTTGGACATGGCGACATTGTTGCTGTGATACTTACCACATGGAATGAGAAAACCTTGATAGTCCCGCTGTTTGGAGCCCCTTGGCAGTGTGATGTTCAAATGCTCTACTGGGATGGCTATTTGGAGATACTTGTGAACAATTGCAGAGACTTTTTTGGTCTTCGTGCGGAAGTGGCTCACTTGGACGCTCGACAAGGCGCTATTTTGTATATTGTGTATATATTATGTAAATATTGGATACTGTTTAACCGCATTGCAGGTTTGATATTCTGCAAAGAGTTCGGTTAATGAGATGGCCTATTACCCGATCACTGTTAATGTTATTTCCGACGATTATGTTACTTGGTACTATAGCAACTTGATGTATACGACTGATTATTTGGAGAAGAGTACCGCGGAAGACTGAAGTTTGATGTGACGATGTTAGTCATGTGACGTATCTGACGATGATGATTGGTTGGTGCTACCTATAAAATAGTCAAGATGTTCAACAACAGTCCCTAGCGCCATTGAGAAAGCTGTGAGCAAAAAACGTTAGGGTGCTAGCCCCCCCTGTGCTCACGATGGTGTCATTATTGTTTTATAAAGCAGCCCCGTTACTCCATAATTATGTATTATCCATGCACGACTATGATTAGACTGACGACTGAATTGATAATATGGCAGGATGACAATCCACTTTGATTATTTGCTTGATGTGGGACTTTTAACATCTTAGGAGGGGGGGGTTTTGATTATGATATATTATATATGTGTTTGTACTTAATATGGGATTTTAAATCTTGGAATAAAGTTGTAATGTTTTAGCATTTATATCCACTCTGCTGCTTGGGTTTTTGAATCATTAATTGGTGGATAGGCTTTTTCTTACCCTACAATTGGACTTTCTTATCTTTGTAAATAGGAATGGGTAAACATGACACTGACAATAGGAATGGAAGAACATGGCACTGACAATGGGAATGGAGAACATGGCACTGACAATGGGAATGGAGAACATGACACTGACAATAGGAATGGGGAATGTGGCACTTACAATAGTAATGGGGAACATGGCACTGATAATGGGAATGGGAAACATGACACTGACAATGGGAATGGGAAGCATGGCACTGACAATAGGAATGGGGGAGTATGGTACTGACAATAGGAATGGGGGAGTATGGTACTGACAATAGGAATGGGGGAGTACAGCACTGACAATAGGAATGGGGGAGCACAGCACTGACAATGGGGGTTGTCAGTACATATTATGAGAGTACTGGTAACATGCTTTGCACACAAACAAATTGTAAATTGGCACTAAAATGGTGGCACAAAAACACTTAAAATGTTTGACAAATTGGCGCTGAAAAATACTGACACTTGCACTGGTAAACTGGCGGTATAGAGACATTGGTAAAATGCTTAGAAAACTAGCACTGATAAAATATAAAAGGCATGGGTAAAACTGCTTGACACACCAGATGGGTAGTAAAAAAAAAAACAAACAAAAAAAACTATTGACACACAGGCATGGGTAAAACTGCTGGGTACACAGGCATGGGTAAAACTGCTGGGCACACAGGCATGGGTAAAACTGCTTGGCACACAGGCATGGGTAAAACAGCTGGACACACATGCATAGGTAAACTGCTTGGCACACAGGCATGGTAACTGCTGGGAACACAGGCATGACTTAACTGCCTGGCACACAGACATGGGCAAACTGCTGGGCAAACAGACATGGGTAAAACTGCTGGGCACACAGATATAGGTAAACTGCTGGGCACACAGATATGGGTAAACTGCTGGGCACACAGGCATGGGTAAACTGAACAGGCATGGGTTATAATAAAACTGCTGGGTACCAGCCAGCAGAATAACTGCGGGACACACAGATATGAATAAAAGGCTGGGCTTGCAGGACATCAGTTAAAATGATGGGCACACAGCATGGGTAATGTTGTTGCCACCAAGATATGGAAGCTGCTGGGCAAACAGCTCTGGGGTGTAAAAACTGATGGGGCAAACAGGCATTGGATAAATTTCGGGCACACAGGCATGGGTAAAACTTACTGGCAAACAGGCATGGGTAGTATAAAACTGCCTTGGCACACAGGCATGGTAAAACTATGGGCAAACAGGCCATGGTTAAACTGCTAGGCACAGAGATAGGTAAACTGCTGGGCCCACAGGCATGAGTAAAACTGCCTTGCACACAGAACATGGGCAAACTGGGGCAAAAGGCATGGTGAACTGCTGGGCACACAGATATGGGTAAAAGCTGGGTACACAGATATGGGTTAAAATTGTTGGCACACAGATATGGGTAAACTGCTGGGCAAACAGGATATGGGTAAACTGCTGGGCACACAGGGGGTGGGCATGGTTAAACTTGATGGGCAACACAGGCATGGATAAAACTGGCTGGATACACCGGCATGGGTAAACTGCTAGGGCACACAGATATGGATAAACTGCTGGGATTGGCAGACATCAGTAAATGCTAGGCCACAGATAATGATAAATTGCTGGGCACACAGGAATGGGTAAAAATATTGTGCTCACAGAGATGGTAAAATGATGGGCACCCAGGCATGCGTTAAAAGATGGGTACCCGCATAGGTAAACTGCTGGGCACACACATATGGATAACAGCTGGGCTTGCAGTAGATATCAGGAAAATGCTGGGCAACAGGCAGAATTAAGTGCTGGGCCACAGGCATGGGTAAAATGTGGTTGCTCACAGATAGGGTAAACTGATGGGGACCCAGCATGGGTAAACTGCTGGGCCACCAAGATATGGGTAACTGTTGGGCACACAGATATGGGTAAAAAGGTAGGCACACACAGATATGGGTATGTGCTACAGATATGGGTAAACTTGATGGACCCAGACATGGGTAAACTGATGGGAACCAGCAGGGTTAAAATGCCTGGGCACAAGATATGGGGTAAAACTGTTGGGCACACAGATATGGGTTAACACGCTAGGCACACAGAATGGAGTAAAAAATGCTGGGCACACAGGACATGGGTAAATGGACTGGCAACAGGCACTGGGTAAAATGCTGGGCACAGAGATATGGATAAACTGTTGTTAGGCATAAAGGCAGGGGTTTAAACTGCGGGGCAAAACAGACATAGGCAAACTGATGGGCACAACAAGGATATAGTAAACTGCTGGGCACACGATATGGGTAAAATGTGGGCAGACAGGGCATGGGTAAACTGAACAGGCATGGGTTAAAACTGCTGGGACACAGGGCATGAAATAACTGCTGGGCTGTAAGGATCTTACCTGCGCGCTCCCTCGCATTCCGGGACTGGTTGCGTCGCCGGGCCGGACGTACGGCGTCGTGACGTAACCACGTACGGACGGCCGGATCGCCGCGAAGATTCAAATAGGCACTCGCGGAGGCTGCGAGTGCCTATTCGATAGTCATTGCTACGGACGACTGTTTGTCTGCCTAGTAGTCTAGCAGTTCCTACCTTCGGTTCCAGCCGTTGCATGTTGGCCTTCCTGTATCAGCCATTGTTCCAGTGCCATCTCTTCAGCCAGTGTATCAGCCAATTGTTCCAGTTACCATCCTCATCCATTGTTTCCAGCCATTGTTCCGTTGCCATCTCTTCAGCCATTGTTTCCAGCCATTGTTCCAGTTACCATCTCTTCAGCTAGGTATCAGCCATTGTTCCAGTTACCATCTCTTCAGCCATTGTTTCCAGTCATTGTTCCAGTTACCATCTCTTCAGCCATGTTTCAAGCCGTTGTTTCAGTTACCATCTCTTCAGCCGTGTTATCAGCCATTGTTCCAAGTTCCATCTTCTTCAGCCATTGTTTCCAGCCATTGTTCCAGTTACATCTATCCAGCCATTGTTTCCAAGCCGTTGTTCCAGTACCATATATCAAGCCATAGTTCCAGCCATTGTTCCAGTTACCATCTATCCAGCCATTGTTCCAGCGTTGTTCAGTTATCATCTATCCAGCTAGGATCCAGCCATTTGTTCAGTTACCATACTAGTCCAGCATTGTATCCAGCCACCAGGTTCTGTTACCATCTATCAGCTATTGTTTCCAGTCATGTTCCAGTTACCATCTCTTCAGCCATTGTTTCCAGTCATTGTTCCAGTACCATCTATCCCAGCCATAAGTTTCCAGCAATTGTTCCAGTACATCGATCCAGCATTGTTTCAAGCCCTACTGACATCCCTCCTCCTAAAAGGTCAGTGAACTTCGCCCCTCGGGACTCAAATCCGTACAGTACGAAATAGGCCATGGAAGTACCCTGAGGAAGCTTGCGCCAGTCTAGGCAAGACACTTCAGCCATTTCCCTCCGCATGGACGACCTTGAGCACCAGCAGAATCAACTAGCTCAATTTCTGGACTCCATTCTGCTCGTTATGCCCGGGTTCCGGCTCCTCCGTTCCCCTGTTCTGGCCTAGAGAACCCGTTCCCCCCAGAGACCGCGAATACAACATCCTGTGCGGTAGAAGGGACGATCAAGCTTGTCGGGGATTCAGAACAATGCCTATTACTTTTTAATTGGCAACCCTCCCATTTTGTTTCGGGACCGTCGCCAAAGTTGGTTATGTTATTGCTCATTAGGAGGCAATGCCTTGGCCGGGGCATTCCCCCCCTGTGGAGAGATGTGGTGGTTAATAATTATCTCCTTATTTCTGGAGACTTTCCGGAATATTTTCGCCGCTCCAGGTAGAACTACTTGCAGCTCTTCCCGGCTGATGCAATTACGACAAAAGGCTCCCGTCGGTATTAGGGCAATCGCCATCGAGTTGCCGGACTTTGGCTGCCGAGGACTTGCCGGGAACAATGAGGCCCTGTTAGCAGCCTTTTGGGCAGGGCTGTTGATCGTATCAAGGAGAACTTGGTGTCCCGGGAACTTCCCACAATGTTAGAAGAAATGATGTATGTGGATTCGGGTGGATAACTAATATTAAGGGAAAGGCAAGCCGAAAAGTCAGATAACCGTCTTGTTCCCCCCAAATTTTCTTCATCGTCCTCAAGGGACCGGACCTTTGACTGGCTGCTCCGCCTGTGGAGGAACCCATGCAGATTGGGGGTAACAAACATTTCGGCCGGAAGAAAAACTTAGGAGGAGACTCATAGGCTCGGCCTGTACTGTGCGCCAAGGGGCACTTCGTAAGGTTGGCCTTCCAAGCCGGGAAACTGAAAACCTAGGACCTCAATAAGGGAGTCTTCTCTAGGTAAATTCAAATTCTTTTATCCTTTCACAAGAATTCTCTCAAATTTCATTTCTGCCTGCTGAGGAACCTCATTTTCAAGTCCCGAACCTTCTCTACCAAGCCTCCTTAGACTGATGCCACCTTGCTTCTCGTTTTAGGCATTCCAGTATTTTCCTTGCCTGTCCCCTCCGAGTGCTGGCTATTACGATCAACCATTATCCACAGAATTTCTTACATGTCCTCTGCAGAAATTCTTCTTCAAAATTGGTGTCTTCATCGTGAATCAATTTCCTTCTTGGTCATACAAAGTCCACGACCCCCCCTCATTTCGGACTCCCCTGGCTCGTCTTCCTAACCCCATAACAATGGGACTAAACAACGAACTGGTCTCCTGGAGGCCATCCTGTTTCTCCACCCCAAAATTCTTGTGCTCTGTTTCTTTGGTGAAAAGATAAAAACACTTAATTTTTACATCTTCAATATCTGGCTTTAAAGATGTTTTTGACAAAAAGTCTTCCGAAGATCTGCCTCCACCGACCTATGACGTCCCATCGATTTGTTGTACGGTCCCTCTCTCCCAGGTCGCACCTATCCTCTATCTCCTGCCAAAACCACCGCTATGGAAGATACATCAAAGAAAAACCTGTCTCGGGCTTCTAGACCTTCCACCTCTCACTGACGGTGCGGGGTTCTTTTGTGGAAGAAGACGGAGGGATTACGGCCTTGCATCGACTATCGTGTCTCAATAAAAATCACTATCAAGAAAGCGTATCCCCTACCCTATCCTCTGAAAACTTTTACCAATGAAAGGGGCTAAAGTATTTTCCAAGTGATCTCCGTGGAGCCTATAATCTAGTCCGCATCCGGGAAGGAGATGACTGGAAAACGGCCTTCAATACTAGAATGGACATTATGAATATTTGTGTTGATGCCCTTCGGTCTCTGTAAGCTCCAGACAGTTTTTCAAGAATTTGTTAATGACCATTTTTTTCGAGACCTCTTAGGTATTTAGTAGAGTAGTTACTTGGATGACTCTTGATCTTCTCTCCAAGATCTTTCTTCTCATCATCGCCTGTATGTCAAGTTTGTCCAGACTACGAGCCAACCACTGTACAGCTTTAACTAGAAAAAATGTCTCTCTTGATTTGAATGCTCCCAAGTACCTTTTCGGGCTATCTGGTTTCAGCTCAGGCTCAAGATGGATCAACCAAGTCTCAGCTATGTCAATGGACGTTCAATTGGCATAAGGCTATCCAACGATTCCTTGTCCTTTCGCCAATTAGTATAGCAATTTATTAAAGGTTCTTCCATCATTGCTCCTATTTTGCCTTATCGGAAAGGAGGCAAACCAGAATCTGGTCTCCAGCCGCCTAGGAGCCTTCAAGGAAATTAAAGATTCCTTTCTCAGCCCCAGTACTTCTGCACCCCGACCCAGTTACCCTTCATCATCGAGTTGATGCCTCTAATCTTGGAGCAGGTGCCGTCATGTCACAAAAGGCAAATAGAGAAGGGAAACTCCCACCCAGTGTGCATCTTCTCTAAGAAATTTCTTCCCAATGAACTAAACTATGATATGGGATCGTGAACTTCTAGCTATCCAAACTCGCCTAGAGAATGGCGACGCTTACTGGAAGGGCAGTACAGCCTATCACAATCTCAGCCGATCACAGAATCTTGAATAAATCCCAAAAAAAAACCTTAAGGACTGAATCCTGTCAACCGTGGGCTCTGTTTTATCTTTTATTTAATCATTTCCTTTCATCTGGTTCAAGAATTAAAAAAGCAGACGCCCTCTCCAGGTTTTTTCTTGCAGACGATTCTACTGATAAAGATAAAGGCCATCATTCCCTCCTCCAAGATCCTAGCCACTATTACCCCTCAACTTTGCCATCGGATTCATGGCTCAGGATCGCTTATGCTGCGCCTTACCCCCAATAGGACCTTTGTTCCCTCTTCCCTCGGGAAAGAAATATTTACAACTGACTATGAGTCCAAACAGGCGGTCACCCTGGGGTATAAGACTTTCAATCTTTTATCGTTCAGTATGTGGGCCCTCCATGAGAACAGATGTAAAAAAACTTTGTTGCCGACTGTTAGGTTGTGCTACTTCCCAAAACTTCCCATACTCTCCTGTGGACTATCCAAACTCTGCCAGATTCCTTCCCTTACCGTGGACCACCTTTCTATGGACTTATTTGTGAAACTCCCTATCTAGAAAATACAGTTATCTGGGGTTACTGTTAGACCGCTTTAGCAAATGGCTCATTTTGTTCCTCCTTCCTAAATTGCCTACTTGATGAACTCGCTCAATTGGTTCATTTCTCATATTTCCACCTGCATGGATACCAATGGAAATAGTCGTCTGATCGAGGAACCCAATTCATCTCCAAATTCTGGCGGCCACTTTGGCAAGTTACTTGGAATTAAACCCAAATTTTCATCCGCTTATATCCTCAGTCCAATGGAGCGCAGAATGCACCAACCAATGTGGACAATCCTTCAATGTTATTTCTTATTCTCAAGACAATTGGACTGATCTTCTGCCTATGGCAGAATTGCCATAACAATGCCATCCACAACTTCTCACCGGAAATCTCCTTGTTTTGTGTTTTGCTAAACCCAAAGGGTTTCCCAAAGGATTTTTTTTCTTCAGGGGCCAGTTCCTGCAACTAACAGTATAGTTGCCAGAAATGTCAAGCATCTGGCAGGCTACTAAAAACTGTCTAGAATATTATGCCCTGTACAAAAGACTGCAGTGATAGAGGAAGACGCAAACTCCATTATATTCGGTGGGAGATAAGATACAGTGTGGTTATATCGCTAACATTTAATTTAAGGTTACATTCTCCTAAGGTGGGTTCCTAAATTTATTGGCCCTTCCTATATTAGAATTGGTTGGGCCCTACGCCAGTACGACTGCTAAGTGCCCACCATCATGAGATCCCTAATGTTTCCTGTCTCTATTGTTAAGCCAGTGGTGTGATGAAGCGATTCTCTTCCCCTCTTCAGGCACCTGATCTATGTATAATCAAACGGTCAGCAAGAATTTGAGGTGGAGAC
This sequence comes from Hymenochirus boettgeri, assembly GCA_019447015.1. Taxonomy (NCBI): domain Eukaryota; kingdom Metazoa; phylum Chordata; class Amphibia; order Anura; family Pipidae; genus Hymenochirus; species Hymenochirus boettgeri. The sequence continues at coordinate 1,800,097 of CM033469.1, forward strand.
AGTTTGGATTCGAAGATTCGTCAGAAGGTCTCTCAGTTTTGGTCTATTGGAAGGGATTGGGACAAGAAGAAAGGTCCTGGGGTTAAAACAGTCTGATTTAATGCACCTTCAGTTAATCAAAAAACCTTTCATAGAAGATTCCTGACAAAACCTGCTTCAGTGGGCCTGAGGCCCCCTGTGGAAGGGGGGTACGTAAAGGATCTTACCTGCCGCCGCTCCCTCGCCGTTTCTGGACTGGTGACGTCGCCGGCGCCGGACGTCGGCGTCGTGACTCACCAACGTCGGACGCGATCGCCGCGAAGATTCAAATAGGCACTCGAAGAGGGTCGCGAGTCCTATCGTAGTCCTTGCTAACGGACAGACGTTTGTCGCCTCGTAGCATTTCATACCTTACGGTTTCCAGCCTTTGCCTGTTCTGCCTTCCTGTAAAGCCATTTTCGTATCCCATCTCTTCAGCCAGTTGTATCAGCTATTGTTCCAGGTACCAATTTTTTTTTTTCCTCTTTTCAAGCCCATTGTTTCAGCCATTGTTCCAGTGCAGCTCTCAGCCATGTTTCCAGCCATTGTACAGTACCATATCTTCAGCCAGTGTATCAGCCATTGTTCCAGTACCATCTCTTCAGCAATTGTTTCCAGTCATGTTCCGTTCCATCTATCAGCCATAGTTTCCACCATTGTTCCAGTACCATCTATCCACCATTGTTTCCAGCCGTGTTCCAGTTACCATCTATCCAGCCATAGTTTCCAGCCATTGTTCCAGTTACCATCTTCCAGCCATGATTCAGCCGATTTGTTCCAGTTATCATCTATCAGCTATTGTTAATCCAGCCATTGTTCCTGTTACCACTATCCAGCTATTGTATCCAGCCATGTTCCTGTACCATCATCCAGCTATTGTTCCGTCATTGTTCCAGTTACCATCTCTTCAGCCATTGTTTTCCAGTCTTGTTCCAGTACATCTATCAAGCAATAGTTTCCAGCCATGGTCCGTTACCCATATATCCAGCCATGTTTCCAGCCTACTACGCCCTCCTCCTAAAGGTACAGTGAACTTCGCCCCTCCGGGGACTCAATTCCTTACATGGGACACAGATATGAATACAACTGCTGCTTGCTACATCAGTAAAATGCTGGCACAACCGGCATGGGTAAAATGTTGTGCACACAGATATGGGTAACTGCTGGGCAAAAGCTCATGGGTAAACGATGGGCAAACAGGCATGGATAAATTTCTGGGCACACAGGCATGGGTAAACTACGGGCACACAGAATGGGTAAAACTGCTTGGCACACAGGCATGGGTAAAACTATTGGGCACACAAGATATGGGTAAACGCTGGGTACACAGATATGCGTAAAATTTGCTTGGCACACAGCTTATGGATACAAAAAAAAAAAAAAAACAAAAAAGCTGGGCCAAACAAGATATGGGAAAACTGCTGGGACACAGGCATGGTTAAAAATGGGCAAACAGGATGGATAAAACTGCTGGATACACAGCAGTGGGTTAAACTGCTAGGCACACAGATGGATATAACTGCTGCTTGCGACATCAGTAAAATGCTAGGACTAGAATGGATAAATGCTGGGACACAGGCATGGGTTAAAATATGGTGCCTCACAGATATGGGTAAACTGACGGGCACACAGGCATGGTTAAACTGTGGGTGCCCAGGCATGGGTATAACATGCTGGCACACACATAGATACAGCTGGGATTGCAGATATCAGTAAATGCTGGGCACACAGGCATGGATAAGTGCTGGGCCACACAGGCATGGGTAGGTTTGAAACTGTTGTGCCTCATAGATATGGGTAACTGATGGGCACCACAGACAGGTAAACTGATGAGCACCAGGCATGGTAACTGCGGGGCACCAAGATATGGGTAAAAATGCTGGGCAACAGGATATGGTAAACTGGCTAGGCACACCGATTGGAGTAAACTGCTGGGCACAACAGACATGGTTAAATGACTCCTGGGCACACAGGCATGGGTAAAACTGTGGCACAGAGATATGGATTATAAACTGTTAGGCATAAAGGAAGGGTAAAAACTGACTGGGGCCAAACAAGACATAGGCCAAACTGCTGGGCACAGGATGGTAAACTGGTGGCACAACAGGCATGGATCAATGCTGGGCAACAGACATGATAATGCTGGGGACACAGACATGGGTTAACTGATGGAACACAGCATGGATAAATTGCTGGGCACACAGATATGGTAAAACTGCTGGCAACACAGACAGGGTAAACTGCTGGGCCACACAGGCATGAGTTAAAATGTCTGATACACAGACATGGGTGAACAACTGCTGGGCAACAGGAAGGGACAGAACTGGGCAACCCAGGCATGGGAAGAAAACTGCTGGGCAGGACAGAATGGGTACCTGCTGGACATCCAATATGGGTAAACTGCTGGGCACACAGCATGGGTAACTGTGGGCACATAGATATGGGTAAACTGCTGGGCACAAGACATGGGTAGTAAACTGGCTGGATTCCAGATATGGTAAACTGCTGTGGGCACACAGAAATGGGTAAATTGTGACAACAAAAACACGAACAAATAACCCCCTCCTGACTGAGTCCCATAGGGAGACAGGTAACAGCCACAGCTGTGAAAATTGTTTCTGGAACACTGTGGTCTGTTATGGAAAGCCCCAAAAGTTCAGCGCACTGCGGGTTGGAGGGGGCAGAGTCCCTGACGCTCGATTGGCTAGAAATAATCTGAAGCTTCACCTTCCAGGCCCTAAGACTGCCCAGACTGGGTTCTCAGATACCAAGGAGCAAGAACATTCTAGATTCTTCCTCACCGACTGTCTGAGTGATACAACCCCCCTCACCCCTACGGAAACAAAGGACACTCCACTCTGCGGCTAAACGGTAGGAGGTTGCTTTTTTTTCTGAATTTTTTTCAAGTGGTCAGTGGCGGTGCCAACCTAGCCAGTAGCGAAGCAGCCCTAAACGGACAGGTGGCACCCGAGCATTTCGCTGTCACTTAATCAAGGAGAAGGCCCACCCTGTTGGTGCCTCTCAGGACAATTAGTACTATGGGTCAGCCATGGCAGGTCCACAGCCAGAGGTGCCGGTTCAGAACAGAAGACAGCAGCTCAGAAGAGGAACAGAGGCCTTTCTTAACCCAGCATTATCTGTATTTCAGCAACAGATTCTACACACAGGCTACATCAGCAGTTGTCAGTACAGGAGAGTTGACCGCGTTTGGACGGAGTCTGGTGATTAAAGATAACCAGCACCCACACTCACCCATTCCACAGCAAGTTCACTTAGCACAGGCAGGTATTTTTTGGGCAGTATGAGGGAAGATTCGGGTAGGAGAATAAAACGTGGGCTGGGAGACAGGGGATACTGTGGGTGGAGGGGACCATTCTGTTGCTGTACAAGGTTAATAGGCCATTCACTGTGGCATACACCTGATAAAAGCTTGCGGGGCAAGTACTGCTATAGCAGGGACAGCTGCCCTATGGCGAGTATGCCACGCTGGAGACAGGATTGTATTTCAGATGCCTTCAAGGGGGTACATGTATGGGTGTTTTGAAGGCCCCTTGGAGCACATTTAAAGCAAACGGAAAAAATCTGGAGGGAGAATGTTTGGTTGGAAGCTTTTGTCATTTTCCGTAGCCTTATTGGTTGAGAAATTGTCTAGTGATTGTTCAGGTTTGTTTGTACCTGACAGTATTTTTGTTGCATATAGGGGACCTTTGGTCATTATAATCTAACGATGAACAGTTAGGACCGGGGGTGAGATGGGACCATTATGGATATAGGTGTGTTTGATTTGAAACTAATGTGCCCTAACAGAACCTGCCGTCTCCTCCCTTTCAAGGGGGCGGGTCCGTGGAGGCTACCATGTTCCCCACACTGCTTTGCTGGGCCATTTAAATTTCCTGTCCACCCCTATATTCTGTCCCTCGGGGGCTCAAGTTGGGAACATTGAACTGTTCTTCCAATCGGATTTATGATCAACTGCAAGAAAAGAAAGTCTATATGTCTAGAGAGGAGAACAATTCCTTAGGTCCCCCCACCAGAGCAGAGAATTCGACCGCTGACAAAACTTCTCGAATTAAAAAGAGTTACTATTACATACAAACATGTCAGGGACATGCTCATCTTGCCTGACGCATTTCATTGACGCCAAAGGCATTTCCCCAGAGGCCGTGACAAGCTACAATGACAAACTATAAATAGGTGCATATCCACCCAAAGTCTACCTACTTAAAGGGAAAACACCAAAATAATATAAAACCAGGGAACCGCGGTGCTGAGAACAATAAAACACCATAAAAACAGTTATTAAAAAACAATTAATAATACATGTAGGTGATAGAATACACTGTAAGATAATATAAACTCCAAAGCCAAATTATGTAATAAGACATCTATTATCAGAGGGGACAAATAGATCATCATAGAACTATCATCAGTAGGTAAGTGTAAAAAGTTACAATATAAATATATGCCACATATATAAGGGAACAATCAAGCTCTAAGGACCAAAATATAACTGAAAGGTCAAGGGCGACTATAGGTCTACAAACTCTGTAATATCAAAGTGTATTTAAACCTTCAGTCATCCTAGTAACCGAGTTGGAAGATTTCACTTCATTTTAGCACGTCGCAAGGTACATACTCTGATTTACCACCTCTAACGAAGGAGGGATCCGTGTTTCCCTGACATTGTACTATTGCACTTGCCATCTTGCATTCATTGAAGGCCTAGTCACAGGGTAGACAAAATCCTTTAAGTTTCACTTGCTGTTTAGAATGTCTCAAAGACAGCATCTAAGGGCCTCTAATCGTGCTACTGACATATTGTGTTGGAGCAATTGACCACAGGTCAACGAATTTGGTATTAAGTTATAAAACTTTTTATGTTTCGTAGTGGCTTAGTAAACATATTTCCACCTTGAGAGAGGGACAGACCTGGCATCTGATATTACCAAAAAACCAAGATTTTGGGGTAAGGGGGGGGGGGGGGGGGGGGGGGGGGGGAAAAACCACCCCCCCCCCCCCCCACCACTGTGAGTCCAACCAGAGGGTTTACTTACTTTGTCATAAATATACTAGGGCTAGTAAAATTACCTAAAGTAGGTGATTTTATACATACAAAATTACAACCTCCTGTCATGCACGAAAACAGTAACTCAGTCTCCATATAAAACGGAAGCTGTTTATTGATGATAGCTCTGATTTTATTAAACTGGGGACTCTAAAAGTAGAATATAAAGGTTACTCATATCTTATTTGCTGGTAGATTTATCCAGTAACTTTTTACGTTTCGGTTCAAACAAAGAGGGGTTCTAGTGTTAGTTAAGCCACAGGAATAACCAGCATTGATGGTGGCAGGGTTATACCCCCTATCCAAGAGTGTTTTTTAAGGAGGTTACAACTCAATCTCAAAATCATCTATAGTACTGCAGTTCCTGCACAGGACACGGAACTGGCCATATGGAAAAAGATCTAAATTATTGGGGGTGTATTGGGGGAGTCTGCCCGCAACAAAGTGTTCCCTGAACAGGTCTTTCAAACAAGGTGGTGATGACTCCTGTACTCTTCCCACTAAGCTCAAGTCCAGAAATTGACAGTTTGAGATCCATAATAAAATGTACATTTAAATAAAGGGTTCTCTTAACTTCTCTATGAACTGAAGAAATGTAACTCACCTCCTGACCAGACCAAGGATTGACATGGTCTATGAAACGCCTGAAAAAAGAGATATAAGGAAATTCAGAGATAGTTTAAAATTTCCAAAAAAAGTGCACTTCTTCCCACCCCCATGTAAAGTTGGCATATGTGGGGGCAAATTCAACCCATCACAGTCCCTGTACCTGAAGGTAGTAGTCTGGGACAGAGAACAATTATGAGATAAGAAATATCTTAATAGACCAAAATAAAAGATATCAGGTCTTTATTTATTAAAAGTCTTAAAATAATTGAAAAGACAAATAAAAAAAAAAAAACCAAAATAGGTGGTATATCTGGTAAATGCTTTCAATAGCTTTAAGGCCAAATGGATGGGGTACGCTCAAGTATAAGGCCGTGACATCCATAGTTCAAACGTATAATGTGGCCTGCATTGTATGGATTCCACGATATAGTCTCTAGACTAGAGGCTGAAGTAAAATGTCCAACGTCTGATAATGTTTCCTCAAAGGAGCCCATACCTGGCAATAGTAGGCCGACCTATGGGGGCCTTGTAGGCTTTGTGCACCATGGGAACACAGGGACAGTCGTTTCATCTGGAACTAAAAAAATTACTAACCTGCTTACTAAGGAAGACCTAGGCACACCCTCTTGAATCAACAATCCCAATGCTTCTTATAGACACTGGTCGGGTATTAATCAAAGCGCCTATACGTACAAGTATCATTTAACTGAGCACAAGTTCCTGTTTGTAATCCCAATCAATTACATGTTGACTCCACCTTTGTCCGCATTTTTTACAATGATGGAGGTTATCCTCCTTAGATCTTTCATGCTCGTCTCTCCTTAGCACTTCAATACCATATTTGGTCGGATACTGGAATTTTTGTTACACTCAGAGAGTTCTTAAATGAGTTAAGTGGTCGTTTCAACAAAGTTGGAATGTTGGAACTATCTACAAGAAAATTCCAGATACTTAAAGGGTTTCAATAGAACCACGGAGTTTGAACTATCCAGATGGGTACGCAGTCGATTTTTTAAATTGGAGGAACTGTTAACAAAATAGTGAACATTGGTGAGGTATTGCAGCATTAAGAAAAACATTGAAAAAATCATTCCGAGAGGGTTTTAAAGATTTGTAATACCCTAGCTCGGAGAAAAAATGAAGTTATAATTAAAAACCAAATTGACAAACTCAGTCCACTATAGAAAAAAACTTATTTATAAAGAGTTCCAAGGAAACTTGAGGTAAAATTATGAGGAACATAACGGATAACTAAGATACAGGTTAACAATGTCATTAATCTATCTAAGTATTTTGAGCAGAGATAAATTGGTAGCCATTGGTAAAAAGGGGGGTTCTTTATTTTTTTCTTTTTCACATACTCCAAAATTTCATGTGTTTACTACTTTAAGGGCATGTCCACCCTTTTATACAAACTTTTAGTAAGTATAGTCCATGTCCCCCAGCCTTAACTGCATAATTATATTCTCAGAAAGCCCCCGATCATTACTTACCGACCTCTCTCCTTCGCCGCCACTGCAGAAACTGCAAGCAGGGGGCAGACCGGCAGCCTATGTCTATGATTGGCTGAGGGCAGCCATCACGGATGCAGCTGCCGCTGCTCAGAACGATGAGGAGAGAGGTAAGGTAAGTAATGACAGGGGCTTTCTGAGAATATAATTATACCCCCATATAGAATAAAGGCACTCTGACCCCCAATAGTAAAGGAAACTCTGACCCCATATAGTAAGGGAACTTGACCCCCATTAGTAAAGGCCCAATAGTAAAGGAAAACTCTGACAACCCTATAGTAAAGGAACTCTGACCCCCATACTAGTAAAGGCCCCATATAGTAAGGAAACTCGTGACCCCCATATAGTAAGGGAAACTCTGACCCCCATATGTAAAGGAACTCGACCCACATATAGTAAAGGGCACTCGACCCTAATAATAAAAATGTCACATGAGAGTTGTAGATTCAAGTGTATTTGACACTGAACTAGCGCTGTGTTTTGCCCAAATTGAGGAGCCCCATCAGATTTACAGCATCCGAGAGCAGTGACAGTGCTGTGAGTGAGTCAGACAGCCAGACTACAGGCAAGCAGGAAAGGGTGAAAGGAGATCAGTTCCTGTAACTTTCTATGCAGGTAAGAATTTTTTGAAAACAGCCATATAATGGTTCATCCCAATTGCAGCATTTGCGAGCTAAATTAGGACTTGACCCGAGTATAAAGCCGAAGTTAGGTTTCAGGATAATTTTAAAGCCTGAAATTCGGCTGATACTCTAGTATATACCGGTACAAAGTTTATAGCTTGTTGATCATTGTCAAGTTGTTGGTGGTAGTTACCATGTAAATACTGTGTTTTTTAGAAAACATACAGTGGAAATCCCTAGTTTAAATAGTACACAATACAACATATACCTCAGGTTATTGTGTATTGTTCATCCTATTTCTGAGAAAAAATAAAATTTTACATACGTACAAAACGTAATACATAGCAGCTGTTTGTATGTTACCAACCAGTGGAATTGATGACAGTCTTCCCGGACAATACAAATAGAGAACTAATTTACTGATATTTACTCACAGTTACTAACTTTACTCACATGTATTTACATGATAAAAACCAAAATGTACTGTTGGAACGTGGCTACCTAAATTGCTGGATTGGAAACAAAACAGACACAGGGATTCATTACCACAGAATGCTACCTACTGTTTCTATTAGTTTTAAGCAAAAGATAGAGTCTACATGTACTGATATCCCTTCAATGAGCTCTTGTGGATAGAGGTAGAAAGCTGTAGAGCAGGACCAGTATAGAAGGTTGCTGGTTCGATTCCAATTTTTTTACTGAAATGTTATATTCTGTTCTTACATTATGCGAGCAAAGAATAAAAACGCCAAAGATTTATTTTCTATTTGGCATTATTTAAAACAAAGCATTTATCATTGTTAGGGAAAGGGAGCATTTGTAATGTGTTTAAAAAAATTGCACTGCACAGTTGTGAAGAGCTAGAGATGGGATCCGCCGGCCAACAAAGAACCCCTCGGGGATTATGAAAATCAGAATTTTATTTCTATAATTATAGAACGTTAAGATTAACGAAAATAGCCTCGAAGTTCAGTAATCCTCGAAAATACGATCGGAAACTGAAAGTAGTCTCCGATTGTATTTCGAGGTTTATCGAACGTTTAAGTGTACTTAAAAAATATCAAAAATAGCCTGAACATTCGATAAATAATCGGAAAATTTGTGCCATTTTTGGATTTTCGGATTTTCCCACATCCGGTGGGGTAATCCAAAAATGGATGAAAATGGGAGTTTCGGTCATTTAGTGGAGAAAGAGAGATGATTTCTAAGGCTGTAAAATGATTGTCTGAAAGCATCCAGGAAGACGGCTGACAGCTTACAGTGAAGTGTACAGCATACACTTTGCTGGTGTTCCCAGATATGGTGAATATGGGAGCGGACCCATAATCCCCACAGGTATTTCCTAAATCACCCAGCAGACCCCAAAGCAAAGGAGAGGTGAGACACAAGCTTTTGATCTTTGTGAATGTGCATTTGTTTTGGGCGAGTTGTCTGGAGACTTAGTTCCCCTTTAAGATGAGTTGGAATGTTGTACTGGCGGTTTGGTTAAGATTTTTAAGGAAAATCTTCTATAATTGAAATTTTTCCAAAAGAACTTTCATCTGGAATTTCTGCATTCGTATATGAATGAGAGAAGCCACCCATTAATAGGTGAAGTTGTTAGTTTTCCAGATTTCTGGGAAAAAAGCAGCAAGATTGAACAATTTCTACAGGGATTGCTAAGGAGTTTGCATGTACGAATGTAATAATGGCAACACTATATAGCTAGAGAAATGTGTGTTCCCAAAAAATATATAGTTGTTGTTTTTTTTAAGAAAAAGGGGTATTTTGCCTACCAAAAAAAAATAAAATGCTTAAAAGCAAGGCCTGAAGTGATACTCTAGGTCAATTTGATGCATGTGGCCTCATTTGATCCAGGACATGTGTGATATGATATTAGTGGGGTTTTATGTCGGATTTTGACTTTGATAAGATTTTTCTTTGAAGGGCATGTACAACCCAAAAACTAAAATTTAACCTCTACTGGCCGACTGGGAGGTTTAAAAAACATCTCTGCTCCTTATGGTCTCTGTAGTGCCTGTTCAAAGTCCCAGAAGGGAAGTAGGAGCTGTCTATGTGGCATCCAGTCCCTTCTGCTACCCCGTCCTCATCCCCCCACTGGACGTGACAGGCAAGGGGAGCCCTTTCACCATCCCTTGCACCCTCCTGATTCCCTCCATGCTGCACCCCTTACACCTGCTTTAAAATATTTGTTATATATTGTAGCTCACCCAGCCCATCCCTAACCAAAAAGTAAGCTTCTTAAAACAGCATCCAGAAATATTCCCTTACCAGCCCTTTGTTCCACCGCTGCCCCAACTCCAGCCCCATCACAGAGTGTCCGACGGCTGGCCCTTGTCTGCCCCTGTTTCGAGAGAGTACCTGGGAACAAAGGGCTGTAAGTAGATTTTTTTTTAGATACTTTTTTTTAGTACCTAACTCGGCTTAGGATGGGATCCGGTCACAAGGACCCCTTGGTTCTAAAATCCATATTTTCTGAAATATATATTTCTATAATTACCATATTTTCAAAGATTACGAAAAAGCCTGAATGCCGATAATTACTCGAAAATACCATCAGAAACTAGACATTATTGTATGATGTATGTCATTGGATTATCGAACATTCAAGGCTACTTTGAAATAGCCTTGAACGTTCGCTAATTATTCGGAAATGGGCTCCGAAGTCAAGAAATTTAAGATTTTTCAGATATCAGGATTTTCCCAAGATCGTTAATCCAAATCAGAACGAAACTTTTCGTTCGGCCACTTACTCGGCAGTTGCCCTACAATATATAAAAAAACGTTTTTAGGTGGACATAAACTATCATTTTTTACAAGCTCTGATAAAGCCATTTGGACAAACTCAGCCAGAATCTGTAGTATGAAAGACTGGTATTGTATAATAGATGAAAGGTTTTCTGTGTAGATTCCGCAAATTATGTTGTAGGGGGGTATTCGATGTTGGCGGGGCTTTTTTCTACTTATGCATAAGCCCCATTCGGAGCTATTGGTGGCCATGTCTATGTGCATACTTACAATGTGGCATAACGTTTTTTATTCAAGAAAGGTTAGGGATTTACATTGTGTTAGTTCAAACTTTTTGGACAGTTTTGGAGGAAAAGGGAACATATGGGGATATTCAAATTTGATGGAACCATGTGGTGTATGTATGTATATAGGGCAACTGTATAAGAGACAAAAAACTGTATAAATAAATACATAGATAAATTAAATATATTAAGTATGAGAATACAATATGCTTGAACTATGTAACACGAGGAAGAGTCCCTGTCTTATAGAGCTTACAATTAATGAGGTGGTTAAATACAGTACATAGGGAAGCTTATTTGAATATTTTATAACTACCAAACACATAAATTCCTGGTGTGGAAGTTTCTAAAAACTCTTACCTACGTGGATTTTAGTAGTTTGGCAGTATTCTATGTAAATGTCAGAAATACTAAATTAAATGTCTGTAAAACTCCAGAAGGGAAAGGGGGGTACCTACAATATGTCTGGTTTTGTTGTACTCTGAAGAGCTAGGAAACACTAAGATTTTGTGTGAATAAAAACAATTTTCTACAAATAAATATGCAAAAAAAATTAACATTTAGTAAAAACTTTGACATGTTGATATTTTTTCTACAAAAAACTAGTAAAAATCTCAAAGGAAAGTTGCCTATTCTGTTACCTTGTTAAAATACACAATTGTGACAAAATAACATAACATTCCCAATTTACTGGGGAGTCTTAATGTAAATTTTGTGAAATGTTCCTGTAACGAACAACAAACATTTTTACAATTCTGCTGGCAGCAAAGGGTTAATCCCACAGATTTATTCTACATTGTTGATTTGTTTTCTTATACTGGTCCCATTCAGATTTCCATGTAACATTTCCAGTGTATTTAACAGTTACATCGTTATATGACAATACCTCAGTGTGAATACGAAGTGATCGTGGTTTGTTTGAGGAGATGGAGTTTGTATTCTGATTATGACATTAAAAACTATTGTAGATTACCATAATGACTTGAATACAGTTTGGTATCATCATGCAGGGAATATCCAGATGCTAAATGTGAATATAAGATCAGATTTAATACAGTGGAAGCACAACACGTAAGAACCTGTCATTTTCTCTTTATACGTCCATTTATGACCACAATATGATTAATTATTTGTTATGTATGGTGTCGTTTAAGTTGGTGCAGAGACACAATGATGAGAAGAAAAAGGATCGTCACATTCCATAGAACACAATGTACTTATTTTCTTATTACGATATGAGCAAATAATCCAGTACAAGGATTGTGGAGCACGCCAATTAGGCTAAGTTATAACTACATTTACGGAAGTGCTACTTGATCTGCGTGTCAAAAACATTAACAAACATAGAAAAGATAATCAATGACATCTGCGGCCATTACAATATCATATAATATCTGTATTTACAGTTATCTATATATATAACAATAGAAGATAATCAATGTACATCCTAGGCTCCCACTACAATATCATTTATTATATATAGACAGTATATCATAGGCATATAAACACAGAGAAAAGATAATCAATGTACACTTCCTAGGCCCATACGAATATTCAGTTATACTGTATATAACGAGATTATCTTTAAGTTTAATAATATATATATATAACACATAGAAAAGATAATCAATGTACATCTAGGCCCCCAGTACAATATCATATTATCTGATATACAGTATAGCTATAATAGATATAAAACATAAAAAAGATAATAATGCTACCTTCTAGGCCCCCATACAATATCATCTCTATCTGTATATCACAGTATATCTAAATATATAATAAACATGAGAGAATTCAGCCCCATAAATCTACTTATAAAGTATATCAATAATAGAGAACATCTTCATTCCTAGGACTACAATATCAGTTCTATGGATATACAAACCCCCCCCTCCATAATTCAAATAGTATTATGTATCCTGAATCACATATTAACGGTATATATATATATATATAAACATAGAAAAGATAGATAAATGCTACATTCCTAGGCCCCATACAATATCATATTATTCTGTATATACAAGTATATATCTATATAAAGTATAAACATAGAAACCAGCATAATCAATGTACATTCCTAGGCCCCATACATAAAATAGATATATATATGCTATATTAACAGAATGATATCAATACTACATCTAGTAAACATCAAACTGTTATAACAGTCTATAATACAATAGAGATATATCATTCCTAGGTCCCATACAAATCATATTATCTGTATATCAGTATAATATATATAAACATAGAAAAGATTAATACAATGATTGTACATTCCTAGGCCCAACAATACATATTATCTGTATATACAGTATAGCTATATATAAATATAAACATAGAAAAGATAACAATGTACATTCCTAGGCCCCATACAATATCATATATCTCGTATATTACAGTATATCTATATATCTAAACATAGAAAGATAATCAATGTACATTCCTAGGCCCCATACAATAATCATTTATCTGTATATTACAGTATATCTATATATATAAACATAGAAAAGATAATCAATGCAAATTCCTAGGCCCCATACAATATCATATTATCGTATAACAGTATTTATATGTATAAAACATAGAAAAGATAATCAACTGTCATTCCCTAGGCCCTCATACAATATCAATATTATCTGTATATACAGTATATCTATATATATATAAAATAGAAAAGATAATCAATGTACATTCTAGGCCCCATACAATATCATATTATCTGTATATACAGTATATCTATATATATAAACATAGAAAAGATAATCAATGTACATTCCTAGGCCCCATACAATATCATATTATCTGTATATACAGTATATCATATATATAAAAATAGAAAAGATAATCAATGTACATTCCTAGGCCCATACAATATCATATTATCTGTATATACAGTATAATCTATATGTAATAAACATAGAAAAGATAATCTATGACATTCCTAGGCCCCAATCAAATAATATATCTGTATATACAGTATATCTATATATATAACATAGAAAAGATAATCAATGTACATTCCCAGGCCCCATACAATATCATATTATCTGTAATATACCAGCATATCTATATATATAACATAGAAAAAGATAATCAATGCACATCCTAGGCCCCCTACAATATCATATTATCTGTATATACAGTATATCTATATAATATATATAAACATAGAAAGATAATCAATGTACATTCCATAGGCCCCATACAATATCATATTATCTGTATATACAGTAATTATATATATAAAAATAGAAAGATAATCAATGCACATTCCTAGGCCCATACACATATCATATTATCTGTATTACAGTAATATATATATATAAACATAGAAAAGATAACAAGGTACATTCATAGGTCCCATACAATATCATATTATCTGTATATACAGTATATCTATATTATAAACATAGAAAAGATAATCAATGAACATTCCTAGGCCCATACAATATCATAGTATCTGTATATACAGTAATCTATTATATATATAAAATAGAAAAGATAATCAATGTACATTCCTAGGCCCCATACAATATCATATTATCTGTATATACAGTTATATCTAATATATAAACATAGAAAAGATAATCAATGTACATTCCTAGGCACCATACAATATCATATTATCTGTATATACAGTATATCTATTATATAAACATAGAAAAGATAATCAATGCACATTTCTAGGCCCCATACAATATCATATTTCTGTATATACAGTATATCTATAGGATAAACATAGAAAAAGATAATTCAAAGTACATTCCTAGGCCCTACAATATCATATTTCTGTATATACAGTATATCTATATAGATAAACATAGAAAAGATAATCAATGTACATTCCTAGGCCCCATTACAATATATATATCTGTATATACAGTATATCTATATATATAAACATAGAAAAAGATAATCAATGTACATTCCTAGGGCCCCATACAATATCATTATCTGTATATACAGTATATCTATATATATAAACATTAGAAAAGATAATCAATGTACATCCTAGGCCCCATAATAATATCTATTATCTGTATATACAGTATATCTATATGTATAATAAACATAGAAAAGATAATCAATGTACATCCTAGGCCCCATACAATATCATATTATCTGTATATACAGTAGATCTTATATATAAAACATAGAAAAGATAATCAATGTACATTCCTAGGCCCATACAATATCATTATTGTATATACAGTATATCTATATATATAACATAGAAAAGATAATCAATGCACAATTCCTAGGCCCCATACAATATCAGATTATCTGTATATACAGTATATCTTATATATATATAACATAGAAAAAGATAATCAATGTACATTCCTAGGCCCCAACAATATCATATTATCTGTAATATACAGTATATCTATATATATAAAAATAGAAAAGTAATCAATGCACATTACTAGGCCCATACAATATCATATTATCTGTATATACAGTATATCTATATATATAAAAAATAAGAAAAGCTAATCAATGTACATTCTAGGTCCATACCAATATAATTATCTGTATATACAGATATATCTATATGATAAACATAGAAAAAGATAATCAATGCAATTCCTAGTCCCCATTACAATATCTATTATCTGTATATACAGTATATCTTATATATAAACATAGAAAAAATCAAGTACATCTGGCCCATACAAATCATATTACTGTAATACATATATCTATATTATAAACATAGAAAAGAAATCAATGCATTCCTAGGCCCCATTACAATATCATATTTCTGTATATACAGTATATCTTATATATTATAAACATAGAAAAAGTAATCAATGCACATTCCTAGGCCCCAACAATATCATTTATCTGTATATACAGTATATCTATATTATAATAAACATAGAAAAGATAATCAATGTACATTCACAGGCCCCATACAATATCATATTATCTGTATATACAGTATATCTATATATATAAACATAGAAAAGATAATAAATGTACATTCCTAGGCCCCATACAATATCATATTATCTGTATATACAGTAATCTATATTATTAAAACATAGAAAAGATAATCAATGCAACATTCCTAGGCCCCATTACAATATTCAGATTATCTGTATATACAGTATATCTATAGTATTAAACAATAGAAAGATAATCAATGCACATTCTAGGCCCCCATACAATATCCATATTATCTGCGTATATACAGTATATCTATATGTATAAACATCAAGAAAAGATAATCAATGCACATTCCTAGGCCCCATACAATATCATATTATCTGTATATACAGTATATCTATATGTATAAACATAGAAAAGTATCAATGTACATTCTAGGCCCCATACAATATCAATTATATGTATATACAGTATATCTATAGTATAAACATAGAAAAGATAATCAATGACATTCCTAGGCCCCATACAATATCATATTATCTGTATTAACAGTATATCTATATATAAAACATTAAAAAGATAATCAAGGACATTCTAGGCCCCATACAACATCATATTATCAGTATATACAGTATATCTATATGTATATAAACATAGAAAAGATAATCAATGTACATTCCAGGCCCCATACAATATATATTATCTGTATATACAGTATCTATATATATATATAAACATAGAAAAGATAATCAATGTACATTCCTAGGCCACATACAATATATCATATATCGGTATATACAGTATATCTATATATATATAAACATTAGAAAAGATAATCAATGTACATCTAGGCCCCATACAATATCATATTATGCTGTATATACAGTATATCTATATGTATATAAACATAAAAAAAGTCACAATGTAATCCTAGGCCCCATACAATATCATATTATCTGTATATACAGTATATCTATATATATAAACATAGAAAAGATAATCAATTCACATTCCTAGGCCCCCATACAATATCATATTATCGTATATACAGTATATCTATATATATAAACATAGAAAAGATAATCAATGCAAATTCCTAGGCCCCTACAATATCATATTATCTGTATATACAGTATATCTATATAATATATATAAAACATAGAAAAGATAATCAATGAAATTCCTAGGCCCCATACAACATCATATTATCTGTATATACAGTATATCCTATATGTATATAAACATAGAAAAGATAATCAATGTAACATTCTAGGCCCCATACAATATCATATATCTGTATATTACAGTATATCGATAATGTATATAACATAGAAAAAGATAATAATCAATGTACATTCCTAGGCACCCATATCAAATCATATTATCTGTTCGATACAGTATATCTATATATATATATAAACGAAGAAAAAGATAACAATGTACATTCCTAGGCCCATACAATATCATATTATCTGTATTACAGTATATCTATATATATATAAACATTAGAAAGATAATCAATGTACATTCCTAGGGGCCCCATACAATATCATATTTCTGATATACAGTATATCTATAGTATAACAACATAAAAAAAGTAATCAATGTACATTCTAGGCCCCATACATATCATCCATTATCTGTATATACGGTTATACTCATTATATAAACATAGAAAGAAAAGATAATCAATTCACATTCACTCAGGCCCCATACAATATCAGTATTATCTGTTATACAGGATATTTCTGTAGATATATATTAACATAGAAAAGATGAATCAATGCAAGTCCGTAGGCCCCATACAAATTCATATCATCTGTATATACAGTATATCTATAATATTATATATAAACATGAAAAGATAATCAATGACATTCCTAGGCCCCATACAATATCATATATCTTGTATATACAGTATGATATCTATAATAATATAAACATTATGAAAGTAATCAATGTGACATTCCTAGGCCCATACAATATCATATTATCTGATATAACAGTATATCTATATGTATATAAAACATAAGAAAAGAATCAATGTACATTCCTCGGGCCCCATACAATATCATATTATCTGTAATACAGTATATATATATATATAAACATTAGAAAAGATAATCAATGTACCATTCCTAGCCCATACCATATCGTATTATCTGAATACAGTATATATATTGTATATAAACATAAAAAAAAAGATAATCAATGTACATTCCTAGGGCCCAATGACAATATCATATTATCTGAATACAGTATATCTATATATAACATAGAAAAGATAATCAATTCACATTCCTAGGCCCATACAAGTATAATATTATCGGTATATAGTATATACATTTATAGATAAAACATAGAAAAGATAATCAATGTACATTCCTAGGCACCATACAATATCATATTATCTGTATAAAGTATATCTATATATAAAAATAAACATAGAAAAGATAATCAATGTACATTCCTAGGCCCGAACCAATATCATATTATCTGTATATACATTATATTTAATATAGTAAACATAGAAAAGAAATCAATGCACATTCTAGGTCCCCTACAATATCATATTATCTGTATAACAGTATATCTATATGTATAAACATAGAAAAGATAATCAATGTACATTCCTAGGCCCCATACAAATCATATATCTGTATATACAGTATATCTTATATATATAACATAGTAGAAAAGATAATCAATGTACATTCCTAGGCCCCATACAATATCATATTTTATCTGATATCACATATAATCTTATAATAACATAGAAAAGATAATCAATTGCTAACAATTCCTGACGCCCATACCAATATCATATTATCTGTATATACAGTATATCTTAATATGTATATAACCATAGAATAGATAATCAATGTACATTTGCTAGGCCCCATACAAATCATTAGTATCTGTATATACAGTATATCTATATAGCCGTATATACTCGAGTAAACATAGTAACATAGAACATAGTAAAATAGTAATCTAAGGTTGCGATACTAAAAGGCTCACATTCGTCCTGTTCCATCAATGTCCCATGCGATACCAGTAGTAGTATTCGAGGCTGTAAAATCAGCCTGAAATACTCGGACTCTTTATATGAGTATAACTAATAGGAATGAACACGAATCTATATCTGCACTTGGTCTCCGAAGTCACGGGAGATATTCCTGCGCTTTCCAACAAGCTGGGTGAGTTACCCTTCTGCTTTGTATGTCTTAAGCTGAATAAGGAGAACAACCCTGTCGGTTTTTTCTGGAACCGGGGAAGTCACGGGGACAGGCCCGGCTCGAATGGTGAGTATGTATCTGAAGTGACCAGGCACAAGGGCCAGAACCCTCTCCCCCCTCATATCCTGCTTCATATGTAGATCAATGTTCCGTCTGGCATAAATAGTAGCTGCAGACATGCCCCATGATAAATGTTTGTCCGATCAAAGAGTCGACCATAGTAACAAGTTATGCACTCTTCCATTACAGCGATGCCGTTCGGATAATGGATGATTATCAATAGCACAGGTTCTGTCAAGCCACCCCATCAACAAATAACGCATTCATCATGATCTATAGTAACATAGAAAAGATAATATCCCTCCTTTAGGCCCCATACAATATCCATATTCTGCGTGTCCATAGAGACTTATGTATCAGCTCCCATTGGATATCTTTGCAGTCCATTTATAGAGGTCGACAATATCGTGATTGAAAATGACCCGTGCTAGATGCAACATCAGACTTTGCACCTTCAAATCTAGGTTACCTGTATCATGAGAAACATAATTAAATAGTAAAGTATCCTATGGGCCATATAAGTAGATCCATATATCGGATATGACATTCGAAATCTTATATGTACTACCGATTTTAGAAAAGATAACTACACCTACTCCCAGGCCATATTTCATATACTGGGATTGTAGTATGTATCCAAACATCTGGAAGAAGTTCTACCTCAATGGTCATAACTTTATAGGATTAGCTAATTACTCGGTTTTTATATCCAGTATTATACTCGAGTATATATAGTATATAAACATAGAAAAGATAAGCAATGTACTTAAGGCCCCCATACAATATCATATTATCTGTATATACAGTATATCTATATTATAAACATAGAAAAGATAATCAATGTACATTCCTAGGCCCATACAATATCATATTATCTGTATATACAGTATATCTATATGTATAACTAGAAAAGATAATCAAGTGTACATATCTAGGCCCATACAATATCATATTATCTGTATATACAGTATATCTATATATATTAAACATAGAAAAGATAATCAATGTACATTCCTAGGCCCCATACCAAATCATATACTGTATATACAGTGATTAATATATATTGATAAACAAATAGAAAAGATATATCAATGCACATTCCTAGCCCCATATAATCAATATCATAGTCTGTATATACAGTATATCTATATATTAAACATAGAAAAGATAACAATGTACATTCCTAGGCCCCATAACAATATCAATTTATCTGTATATACAGTATATCTAATATATAATAAACTAGAAAAGATAATCAAGTGACATTCCTAGGCCCCAAGTACATATATCATATATAATCTGTTTATATATACTAGTATATCTATATATCTATATAAACATAGAAAAGATAATCAATGTACATCCTAGGCCCATACAATATCATATATCTGTATATACAGTATATCTATATATATAAACATAGAAAGATAATCAATGTCACATTCCTAGGCCCATACAATATCATATTATCTGTATATACAGTATTCTATAGATATTAAACATAGAAAAGATAATCAATGCACATTCATAGGCACCATTACAATATCATATTATCTGTATAATCAAATAGTAACATAGATTCCTAGGACCCATACAATATCATATTATCTGTATATACAGTGAAAATTATATAGATTTAATATATATAAGTATATATATACTAATATTAAACATAGGAAAAGATAATCAATGTATATTCCTAGGCCCCATACAATATCATATTATCCTGATACAGTATATCTATAATATAAACATAAGAAAAAGATAATCAATGTACTTCCTAGGCCCCATACAATATCATATTATCTGTATTACAGTATATTCTATATATAAACATAGAAAAGATATCAATACATTCTAGGCCCCATACAATATCATATATCTGTATATACAGTACTATCTATAGTATAAACATAGAAGAAAAGATAATCAATGTACATTCCCTAGGCCCCATACATAATTCATATTATCTGTCTATACAGTATATCTATATTATAAACATAGAAAAAGATAATCAATGTACATTCCTAGGCCCCAATACAAATATCATATTATCTGTATATACAGTATATCTAGATATATAAACATAGAAAAGATAATCAAGTACATTCCAGGCCCCATACAAATCATATTATCTGTATATACATATATCATATATAGTATAAACATAGAAGAAAAGATAATCAATGTACATTCCTAGGCCCCCATACAAATCATAGTATCTGTATATCAGTATATCTAATATAAACATAGAAAAGATAATCAATGCAATTCCTAGGCCCATACAATATCATATTATCTGTATATACAGTATATCTATAATGTATAACATAGAAAAGATAATCAATGACATTCCTAGGCCCCATACAATACATATTTATCTGTATATACAGTATATCCTATATAATAAACATAGAAAGATAATCAATGTACATTCCTAGGCCCAATTAACAATATTATTACTGTAGTATACAGTATATCTATATATATAAACATAGAAAAGATAATCAATGTACATTCCTAGGCCCATACAAATATCATATATCTGATATATACAGTTATATCTATATATATATATAAAATAGAAAAGATAATCAATGTACTTCCTAGGCCCAATACAATATCATATTATCTGTATATACAGTAATATATATATAAAACATAAGAAAAGATAATCAATGACATTCCTAGGCCCCCATAAATATCATATTATCTGTATATACAGTATATCTATGATAATATAACTAGAAAGATAATCAAGTACATTCTAGGCCCCATACAATATATATTATCTGTATATACAGTATATCTATATATATATAAAATAGAAAAGATAATCAATGTACATTCCTAGGTCCCCAACAATATCATATCTGGTATATACGTATCTATACTATATATATAAACATAGAAAGATAATCAATGTACATTCTAGGCCCCATACCATATTCATATATCTGTATATACAGTATGATATATATATATATTAAACATAGAAAGATAATCAATGTACATTCCTAGGCCCCATACAATATCATATATATGTATATACAGTATATCTATATATATAAAACATAGAAAAAAGATAATCAATGTACATCCTAGGCCCCATAACATATCATATTATCTGTATATACAGTATATCTATTATATATAAAATAGAAAAGATAATCAATGTACATTCCTAGGCCCCATACAATATTCATATTATCTGTATATACAGTATTCATATATATATATAAACAAGAAAAGATAATCAATGTACATCCTAGGCCCCATTACAATATCATATTATCGTATATACAGTATATCTTATATAGTATAAACATAGAAAAGATAATCAATGTACATACCTAGGCCCATACAATATCATATATCTGTACTATACAAGTATATCTATATGTATAAAATAGAAAAGATAATCAATGTACATTCCTAGGCCCCATACAATACATATTATCTGTATATACAGTATATCTATATCATATAAACATAGAAAAGATAATCAATGTACATTCCTAGGCCCCATACAATATTCATATATCTGTATATACAGTTATATATATATATATAAACTATAGAAAAGATAATCAATGTACACTTCCTAGGCCCATACAATATCATTATATGTATATACAGTATATCTATATGTATATAAAACATAGAAAAGATAATCAATGTACATTCCTAGGTCCCATACAATATCATATTATCGTATATACAGTATATCTATATATATAAACATTAGAAAGATAATCAAGTACACTAGGCTCCCATACAAATCATATTATCTGTATATACAGTATATTATATATATATAAACATAGAAAAGATAATCAATGTCACATTTCCTAGGCCCCATCAATATCATATTATCTGTATAACAGTATATCTATATGTATAAACATGAAAAGATAATCAATGTACATTCCTAGGCCCCATACAATATTATTATCTGTATATACAGTATATCTAATAATATAAAACATAGAAAAGATAATCAATGTACATTCCTAGGCCCCATACAATTCATATTATCTGTAATACATTATATCTATATATATAAACATAGAAAAAGATAATCATGTACTTCCTAGGTCCCATACAATATCATATATCTGTATATACAGTATATCTATATATATATAAACATAGAAAAGATAATCAATGTACATTCCTAGGCCCATACAATATATCAATTATCTGTATATACAGTATTCATATAATTAAACATAGAAAAGATAATCATGTACATCCTAGGCCCCATACATATAATTATCTGTATATACAGTATATCTATAATATAAACATAGAAAAGATAATCAATGACATTTCTAGGCCCCATACAAATAATATTATCTGTAATACAGTATAATATATATATATATATAAAACTACAAAAGACAATCAATGTACATTCCTAGGCCCATACAATATCATATTATTGTATATACAGTATATCTATAATATATATAAACATAGAAAAGTAATCAATGTACATTCCTAGGCCCCATTACAATATCATATTATCTGTATATACAGTATATATAATATAATATAAACATAGAAAAGATAATCAATGTACATCCTAGGCCCCATACATATATATTATCTGTATATACAGATATATATAATATATAAACATAGAAAAGATAATCAATGTACATTCCTAGGCCCCATACATATTATATTATCTGTATAGACAGTAATCTATATATATATAACATAGAAAAGATAATCAATGCACATTCCTAGGCCCCATACAATATTATATTATCTGTATATACAGTATATCTATATATATATAAACATAGAAAAGATAATCAATGTACATTCCTAGGTCCCATACAATATCATATATCTGTATTATACAGTATATCATATATATATATATAAACATAGAAAAGATAATCCAATGTATCCCTAGGCCCCATTACAAATCATATTATCTGTATATACAGTATTCTATATATATTAAACATAGAAAAAGATCATCAATGTACATTCTAGGCCCCATACAATATCTATCTATACTATATAAGATAGTATTCTATATATATAAACATAGGAAAAGATAATCAATCGGTACAGTCCTAGGACCCACACTAATATTCATATTATCGGTATAGACGTA